>VWPU01018628.1:0-166183 GCA_013398955.1 Callaeas wilsoni | reverse complement strand
TCTTCCCCAGTCGAGAGCGAGAAGAGTGGCGGAGCCCAAGAGACAGGGTTGTCCCCCCGCCCTGCCGTCTCCAGTCTCCCGTCTCGCGGTATTTTTCCCCAACCTGGGCACTCCCAGGTGAGAGAGAGGCCACCGGCCCTCTCCCCTGAGCTGACACCCCCCTTTGTCTGTGAAGTGTCCAGTCGTTATGGCCCATTAGCCACATGTATGGGGAAAATTCCTCAAGAAAGAGAAAAAAAGCCCAACAAAACAAAAGAAGAACTCCTCAAACCCCTACACTACAGTATCAAAAATAAGCAGATACCTTCTAGACTACTGGATCGAAGATTTTGTCACCCACTTCTCAAGGAACTTCTGGTCTTAACTGAATAAAAGCCAATGAGACATGCTATTTATGGCTTTTCCAGGTGGGCTCTTGTAGTTCTAGAAAAAAGTTTGCAGTCAGAATGTGTATGCTTTGCAGAACACTTTCTACTCATCGATCACCTGCAGTGTTGCTTTGGCTTTGAATTAAGACTTGACCTTGACTTGCTACAGCTGAGGTCAGAAGATGACAATGATCTGTGGAAAATTAAAATTTGTTTAGAGTAAACTGATGACACTTGTGAAGATGTGCAGAACACAGAGAGTGCTGAGAATAAACAAAACCCCAAATTCACCTGAATGGGACAAGAGAGCATATTCTTTTGAAAGTACTGGCAAACTCTCAATCTGCAGCTCATAAACCTACCTCATGCTGAGGTTTAGGAAAGCAAAGTCAGAAAGGGCATGTCAAGGTTACTCAACTCTAGTACGTGGATGCATTTTTTTAAGCATAAGATAAAGTCGTTAATTTCTAGTAAGTTATGTTTCTTTACCCATTTAAGTGAAATGACAGTAGAACTAACTGAAATAATTTTTATAGAAAAAGAATTTATAGAAAGATGAGCAGTATTCTGAGAGCCACTTGTTATTTACACCAAGAACTGGGAACATGGTTCAGAATGTCTACCCTTCCTGTTCCATTCAAATTACCACTCATATAGTTTTAGCCCAGTTCATCTAGAGCTCTGGGGAAATCTTTAAGACCCAGACATAAGTCACACACCAGGTTTTTAAATAAGGATCATTTTTTGTGTCCTACTTGAATTTTCAGTCTTTATGGGATCTCAGTAGGCCTCATACATTAATAGGAGAAAATACAGCAAGGAGCATGCTTTTGTCTGTAATTATCTTACAGCAAAAATTAGGTTATTTCAAATGAGAATTCTAAGGATTTAGCATATATGTAATTGGGTTTTTTCTAGCCATCGAATAGTTAACATGAATTTACTCCAGGTATCAATACAGGATGGGGGATGATTGAGAGCAGCCCTGGGGAGAAGGGCTTGGGCGTGCTGGTGGATGAGAGGCTGGACATGCCCCAGCCATGGGCACTCACAGCCTAGAAAGCCAAACGTGTCCGGGGCGGCATCCAACGCAGCGTGGGCAGCAGGGCCAGGGAGGGGATTCTGCCCCTCTGCTCTGCTCTGGTGAGACCCCACCTGGAACACTGCATCCAGCTCTGGTTTCCAGCACAGGAAGGACACGGAACTGTTGGAATAAGTCCAGAGGAGGGACACAGAGATCATCAGAGGGATGGAGAACCTCTCCTATAGGGAAAGACTGATGTAATTGGGATTATTCAGCCTGGAAAAGAGAAGGCTTTGGGGTGACCTAATTGCAAACTTTCAGTAGGGGAAGGGCTGCTACAGCAGAGGGAGGAGGGAAACCTGCTGGAAAGAAAGGGAGCCTACGAGAAAGATGTGAAAATACTATTTAAAAGGACATGTAGTGACAGGACAAGGAGGAAGGTACTTAAACTGGAAGAGCGTAGATTTAGATTAGATGATGGGAAGAAATTCTTTGCTGTGAGGGTGGTGAAGTACTGGAACAGGTTGCCCAGAGAAGCTGTGGATGCCCCATCCTTGCAGTGCTCAAAGAGCAACCTGGTCTAGTGGAAGGTGTCTCTGCCCATGAGAGGGTGGTTGGAAGTAGATGATTGTTATGGTCCCTCCAATTTAAGCTGTTCTATTATTCTATGATATATCCATTTTCTACATCATTGTAGTTTCTGTCTTTTTGTAAAGCTGGAAGTAAAATTCATGTATTCCTTGGTGTTTCAGAATTACAATGCATGCACATCAGTGGCAAAACTTTCAACTGTAGAAAATGTATTGATTACTTTAATCCCTATTCAGTAAGGCATTTATGCATATTGGCATATGTGCTCTGCTTTAGGCACATAAATTATCTTCTTTAGCTCAGTTAGATTATCCACGTGCTAGAAACCAGATTTCAATCTTGCTCAAACTGTGCTTTTCTGAATAGGAGCCTTGGAATATAGAAGATTGCAACACAGTCAGCTAAGTATATTGCAGATGAGTTATGGGTTAGAGGAGAGGTACGATTCTCTAGAGCCATAAATCCTAGATTCCCAGGCCTAGTCTGTACTCTTCTTCAAGCCATATTTTTTTCAATATTTATGTAGCTTGCTTCTTTTTTAAAACCCTTCTCTTATTAGATGCTGCTAAGTGTGGCATCTGAGTGTTTCATAATTTTGTAATATGTGATCATAGAAAGATTTATTTCTCCTTATATCTGAGGACATGAGGGTCCCCAGAAGCAGATTGTTTCTGCATCTGTGCATGTGCTTAGAGGAGCGGTGTGCTATGTGGACACCTTGCTCTCCTCCGGGAGAATGTCCCAGAGAGATGGGACAGTCCCCTGGAGTGTTCTCCAGCTGCTCTACCTGTTTGTTCTGACTGTGACACTGTCCTACATACTGCAGAAGCCTTCCTCTGTCACAGGTCATGTCTCTGATAATATGAAGATAAAACCCCTCATTTTATTTTGACCTGAAGCCAGGGAAAAGAGCAAAGCCCTGAGTTGCTCTGTTCTTAGCCATCTGTGTTGAATGAACAGACTGTCTGTTGTGTATAAAACCAGCTGTGACTGTTTTAAGGGGCATCTGTTCTGTACTGAGGCATAACAGTTGATGGTATTTAGACTTGGCAGTCAAAGATGCCAGGTCAGTCTAGCTCAGTCTGCGTCTGACAGGATGAGTGTGGCTTCTTGCTTATCATCAGGGAACAGCTGTTTGAGTAAGGAAGCAAGAAAACCTGTACAACTGTCAGCCTCTCAGCAAAAGGGGAGAGCACCTCATAGGAGCACCCTGTGATAGTTAGGAAGAGGAAGGATTCAGTTATTTAAGTATCAGCTTTATTGTGTGACTTTGGCAAATCATTTATTTCTTGATATTTGATAGATAAACTGATAAACTGAGCTGTTTTAGGCCACTGCTTCACTGGAGGAGGCAAACTGCATGGTGCTTGTATAATACAGGCCTAGAAGGAAGATGGTGAATGGTGAATTATTCAAAGTGCTTCCTTATGCAGTCTGCCTTAGACTTCCCCAAGATGAGCCATCTGCTCTTTCAAGTCAGCTGGACTTCCAGAGGTCTGGATAGTAGATTTAGCTGCACAGGATACAGCACTGATGGGAGGAGGCTGCTGTCTGCTTATGAACGTGATTGAGGCTTTCATAATCTGCTACTGTACCTGCAATGTACTTTATATAATGAACAGGCTGAGTGGAGCTCCCAGAACATGGGAAGTTGAGAATCCTTACTCAAAGGAAATATCTACTTTTGTCTTTTAGACTGCTTGTTTGGTGGCTTTTTTTTTTTTCTTTTAATTTGTTTTAAAAGGACTCTATTTCTAGCAGCTACTGTTGGTGAGAATTTATTGAGTGGTTTAATCTCTTCTGAATGAAAGGCAGCTGCTAAAAGATGTAAATAGCTGCTGGTTAATGACGTGATGGCTTCTCTGAGGGATTAAATGAGGAATTTCCTCTCGCTCTCAACAGTTTGCACTGCATAGCCTGTGTCCACACTACATGACTGTTTAAGTCTCACATGCTTACTCAGTAAGTGTAGCTGAGTAGTATCTTAGGTTTTTTACACAGCTGGCCCCAGTAGAACTACTAACCTAGTAAATCAACAGTCCCAGTTTTGTTTTGTGTAATTTCCATTGTGTAGATATGTCTTCTGCATGCCTACACAGCAGAGCATAGGAAGAACTATAAACTCATTCTCTAGCATATCCCAGGTCTTTTGTTTCTCCTTAATGTTTTCAGAAAATAAAAGCCTCACTGGGCATTTAGGTGAAGCCATTTTCTCTCTATGCTTTCAGCTTTGGACATCTAACCACAGCCTGATCCTTCATTGTGACAACAAAACAGAAACTACTTGAGGTGAGCCGTAACACAAAACAGTATTACTGTCTATTCCCAATTATTCACAATGTTTGTAATACAGTAATTCTTGCAGATCTAGATAAGTGTTCTGTTGTGTTTGGCATTGTAGAGACTAGTAATAAAAACTGCCATCTCAAAGATCCTACAATGGACAGGCAAGAATTGTTACTTCCCATTACAATGTCATAGACAGATTTGGTGATTTCCCATGCAAACAGAAGAAACTAGTGTCAAAGTTTGGGACTGAAACCTTTCAATGTGTGGGAACAGCCAAATCCTAGTCATATACTCAATACCAAAGAGCACTGCTCCCATTCTCTGAGGCTCAGCTTCTGATACACAAGGACTGCAATAAGTAAAACAGCTGAGGTAGTGTTCATCTGTACCGATCCTGTGCTGTGACCTGATATGATTGTGGGTCTCTTGGATGCATAGACATTAAAATTCACAATGTCCAGAAAACAGAAAAGTAAAGTGAAAAAAATGAGGTTGAAAAAAATGAGGTTGCTTGATTCGTGTGTGTATTCATTATAGCCACCTTAGAAGCAGATCTTGCAAGATAAGTTGGAAATATGTAGGTCATTCAAAATGTGTTCTTCCCTAGTATGGAGGAGGTTGTTGGCTTTTTTTTCCTGCAGTTAGGAGATAGGGCAAAGACTGACAGAGTGGGAGTCGAAGTGACAGGTGATGAAAGAGAAAGAGAATGAAAGTGACTATAGTAACAAAGCCTTTGAATTAACAACAGATGAGAAAACTTTGAACTAATTCAAGGCTAAAATATATGAGGATGTTTGTGTATGATAAGGCAAAAGCTACAGCACTGTGCATTAAAGCTGAACATTAATTCTGCAGGCTGGACTGCTCATTTGTTTTGGAAAACAGGTTGATAATGAAAGATGCACAGAAAATATCCCAGGTCAAGCCTGCTGCTTAAGCAGTTTGTCTTCTGTAATACTGTAAGCTTCAGCTATGACAAAATGAACTCACTTCTCTTCATGAGTCCAGTCCACAATATTGACAATAATCCTCAGAGAACTAAGCCCAAATTTGCCCTTGGATATCAAAGGCTAACAAGTATTAATGCTAGCTAAGAAATGAGCCAGAAAGCATCACAGCAACGTAACTTTCAACACGTATCTTAACAATATAAGGTCAACCTAACCAGATGCAATAAAATCATTGAACTTCTACTAAATCAGACTTACAAACAGAGGGTCAAAACCCAATACCTGAGCATATTTCTAATTTGCATTTCCTAGCACTGTGCCATTTCAGCTTTCAGCAGACTGGTAGCAGCTCTAGCAGCAGCACTGTGCTGCATCCTGGTCCCTTCCAAGCACATTAGCTCATTGAAGGCCTGGCTCACTAGCCCTTCTACTTATACCTTGTGTTGTCCTTCACACCTAGGTGAACAGGGCATAAAAGGCTTCCATTCCAGATCAGACCATGTCAAACCTACTAGTCATCTCTTCAGGCATTTGAGAATTGCTAGCAAAAGTAGAAGGCAAAGCAGAATAAAAATATCTTAGCAGAATTTTTAATGGCAATTTTATTTCAATTCAACAAAGCCAGAAACCTATAACCAATGCTACTGGGAGAAATACATGAAATCTTTAGGGGTTTAGGTGATAGAAGAACCTTTTTTTTGACCTACAGAGGATAGAAACAAAGACAGGGAGACTGTGAGGAATTGCTGTACAAGCAGCCAAGGATCAGGCTAGGAGATCTAAAGTCTTGACAGAACCAAATCTGGCAAGGGATCTCAAAGGACTAGGAAAAAAATCTTTATAGGTATATTGACGATAAAAGGAAGACTAGAGAAAATGTGGGCCTTCTCCGTAAGGAAACGGGACATCTGGTTACCTGGGGTGTGGAAAAGGCTAAAATACTCAACAACTTTTTGGCCTTGATCTTCACTGGCAAATGCTCCAGCCAGACCATCCAAGTCATAGAAGGCAAAGGCAGGGACTGTGAGAATGAAGAACCACCTGCTGTAGGAAGAAAGTCAGATTTGAGACCCTGTCAGGAAAGGTGCACAAGTCCAGGGGACCTGATGAGTTGCAGCTGTGAGTCCTAAGGGAATGGGTGGATGAAGATCGCACTTGAGAAGTTGTGGCAGACTGATGAAGGTTCCACTGACTGGAAAAGGGGGAACATGACCCCCATTTTTAAACAGAGGGAAAAAGGAAGACACAGGGAACAACAGAGTGGTCAGTCTCACCTCTATGCCTGGCAAGATTATGGAGCAGATCCTGCTGGAAAATATGCTGAGGCACATGGAAAACAGAGAGGAGATTTGTGACAACCAACATGGCTTCACTAAGGGCAAATTGTGCCTGACAAATTTGGTGGTCTTCTTTGATGATGTTACAGAGGTGGTGGATGACTGACATTATTTTATCTGAAAATATGCAAAGTATTTGACACTGTCCTACATGACATCCCTACTCTTTAAACTGAAGTGATACAGGTTTGACAGATGAACCACTCAATGGATGAGGAATTGGCTGAATAGTCACACTCAAAGAGCTGTGGTCAACAGCTCAATGAATAAGTGGAGGCCAGTGATGAGTGGTGTCTCTCAGGAGTTAATATTGGGGCCGATACTCTAGAATATCTTTGTTGCTGACATGGGCAGTGGGATCGAGGGCACCCTCAGCAAGTTCACTAGGGACAGCAAGCTGTATAAGGCAGTCAAGCTGAATGGAAGGGAGGCCATCCAGAGGGACCTGGACAGGCTTTGAGAGATAGGCCTGTGTAAACTTCATGAAGTTCAACAAGGCCAAGTGCAAGGTCCTGCACCTGGGTCAGTGCAATCCCAAGCCCAAATACAGACTGGCAGAGAATGGATTGAGAGCAGCCCTGGAGGGAAGGACTTATCAGTGTTGGTGTACTCAGCATGAGCTGGCAATGTGCGCTTGCAGACCAGAAAGCCAGTGGAATCCTGGGCTGCATCCAGAGCAGCATGGCCAGAAGGTTAAGGGATTGATTCTCCCCTTGTACTGTGTTTGAGGACTGCATCCAGTTCCAGGGCCAACAGCATGACAGAGGAGACCACTAAGATGGTGAGAGGGCTGAAGCACCTCTCCTATGAAGGCAGGCTGAGGGAGTTGGGGCTATTCAGTCTGGAGAAGGCTCCAGGGAGACCTTAGAGCAGCCTTTCATACCTAAGGTGGTCTACAAGACAGCTGGAGAGGGGCTTTTTACAAGGGCACGTAAGGATAATACAAGGGGGAATGGATTTAAACTGCAAGATGGTAGGTTTAAACTGGATATGAGGAATCAATTCTTTACTGTGAGGGTGGTGAAGCACTGGAACAGGTGCCCAGAGAAGGTATGGATGCCTCATCCCTGGAAGTGTTCAGGGCCAGGTTGGATGGGACTCAGAGCAACCTGGTCTAGTGGAAGGCATCCCTACCCATGGCAGGGGAATTGGAAGTGGGTGATCTTTAAGGTCCCTTCCAACACACACTATTTTATGAGTCTATGGTTCTATGACTCTAAATGCTGTTGATGTGCTATGCCATGTCATGCTGCAACATGTAATGTCAGACAACAGGAATAAAACAGATCACTTTAACCTAGTCAGACATGTGTAATTCCAGAAGGGATTTTTATTTTGTATTTTTTTACAGAAAATAATTTACTTATAGTTTTGCTATTTGGGAAGAAAAAAATTCTAAAATATCAGAAGGTTCTGAACATGGCATTGCATTTCTGCCTTTTGAGTGCTTTTAATGGTGTAGAATCTTGTATGCTGAGACTTAGGCTAGGATATCACAAATGCTACTAGACTGATGCCAGCAAAAAACCCAAACTAGTTTGACTTCAGTGTTACATGATTCTCTCCCCTTCTCAGGGGATATACCAACCCTGGTATTTTCTCTCGTCTCTCTGTTTCCTGTTTCCTGACCAGTCCTTTCTTGTGCTGGCATAAACATCTTACATAGATCAGAGACCTGCACTGTGTAATTGTTAAGGAAAAAGAAGGTGCGAAAATCACAGATACATACACATATTTCAAGAGGTCATGAACATATGCTAAATTATAAACATGCAAAAGAGTCTGGCTTATCTTTCTTCATTTTCTAAATTATCTCAGGTTTCCAGAGAGCATAAATCTTGATTGAGGCCATCTAAGCTACAGCCATCTTTGCATGCAAAGCAGAAGAAACCTAATAGTAAGTAAAAGCTAAATAACTGTACCAAGATAGCATCTTGTGGCTGAAGTATTAATAGCTTTGCCAATACTCCTTGTTCTGTAAGACATGGAGTGGGTCTTAAAGTGCAAACGGAGTGGTAAAGCTAGAAGTTTTCTGAGAACTCTTAGTTACTGCTGTTGCTACTTGTTGCCCTAGCAGGGTAGGGGGAACACGTGGGTCCAAGTATCACTGTGGTTAGACTCATAGCAATAGAGGATGAAGTGATCTTTACTGCTGTAAGACCTTTCTGGGTGTCTGTCAGAACTGACCTTACTGTCCCTATAACAGAAACTTGCACCAATCCTTTGTAATTATTGTTGCCATACAGATTTACACCACTAGAAGGTTTTCTTCCTGTATTTGTAGATACAGCAAGATGTTGTAGCCTTCAAAAGCGGCTGAAAACAGCCAAATTAGCAACTTTTGCTAAGTTGCAGCTCCTCTCTTTGCAGCTCCAACTCTATCTGTATAACTTATCTGGAAGCTTCTGGGCAGCTCCTTCACTGGGAGCTGCAAATTCCCCATGCGTCGTCACACACTGTAAGACAGAAATTTTAATTCCCAAAGGCAGAAATGTTTAAATTTTTCTTATTGTCACTCTGCAGGTAAATCAGCATTGTACTGGTACAGCTTTCCAGCTGTTGTTCTGTGGATTGTTGCTGTGCTCTCAGGCAAGAGACATTGCTTGGCTATCAAAAATTAAAAGTGGGTGTCTGAAGGTATGCAAGTGGGCTGCTTGAGCCTGGGATGTGTAGTTCTGAGACTCTTGAAAAGACACATTTCCATTTCGAGCTGGGATACTTGGATACTCTAAGAAGTCATCCATATATGACAAGTCCTGAAATGATACCACTCTTCTCCCAATGATATTGGCATGTTTCATGTCCAGTGCAATTGTACTTGTGGCCTGAACTTTAGACTGCCTTCAAGCTCAGATTTAGTGGATGTTGACTCCGCTAAGTCCTTAGCTTGACTCCCAGCAGCTGCCTAGCTCTTCTGCAGGCTTTGCTTGATGGCACTTGGTGTTAACCCTGTCCATGTCCCTCTTTCCCTCACCCCTTGGCAGGTCATGTTTGAAACTTGCTGCTGTGATTTGTAGCCAAGCAAAGAAAGTCTCGCATGTACTACTCCAGCTCCCAGCTCTTCAGTGAGCTCTCTTGTGTTCATCTAGAGCCAAGCCCCATTGTGGGGCTGGTGTCTAGTGAGCTCTGCTCAAGAGCCCAACTCAGAAAGTTGTATGGTGAGAGTTAGGTGTGGGAGGAAGATACACACAGTTCATGTGGCTCAGGCAGAGAGAAGGAAATCTGTAGTGTAGTGCCAAAGAGATGGTTTGAAATGCTGATGGCCTTTTTTCCCTGCTTCTATATTGAAACAAAACATCCTTTCATCCTACAGGAAGAATATCAGCTCTGAGTTAGGCCTGGGAGCTTTTAGCTTTCACCTAATTGTGCAGGAAAACACAAAAGCAAATTGTAGCTTTAGGTCATAGCTACTACAAGTTCTCTTAACACATCAAAAGTCAATTTAAAAATATATTTTAAGAATGCCACAAGCCTTAATTTAACAACCGTGCAGAAAATGCCTCCCTACAGAAAGTTTTAAATATGTTTTCATCTACCTTCAGAAAATTATTTTTTGAAGATGTCAAATCTGCAGTCATGACAATCTCATGTAATTACATAAGTAGGTAGACTACCATGCTGGAGGATCATGTGCTTTTTGTTTAACTTTGCAAGTTTACCAAGTTACTTAACAAAAGCAGTTTAGAAAGAGAGATTTGTGATGCCAGAAATGGTTGCCAAATGGAAGGAGAACTGTGCTGGGTCAGCCTGCAAGCTCCATTCATGTAATTGCTTCATAGGCAGTGGGGTGAGGGATATCTGAAGCAGATGAAATGGGGTATAGCTTGCATAAAGACAAAACCAGTGAAGAGAAGTAAAGCAGGATTTAGTAAAGAACAATTGACACTGCTCTATTTAACTCCACCAGTAACATCTGAATCTATAAATTCTCTGATTCTTTGGATATCACATGCTAGGAAAACAAGATGAAAAACTTGAAATGTCGGTAAGTCTTGATAAACAAACTGGCAAGAGGAGGAGCAAAATAGGCATCTTTTGATGCCTGAAACATTGTTATTTTTTCAGATAATAAATTGTGTGGAAGCCTTGCTAGGCCTGAAAGTTGGTCAAGGGCACAGTAATCTCACAGGCCAAGTGCAGACCAGAGGAAAAGAGCTATGTCAAGGTCGCCTGGCTGCAATTTTTAGTTATCAGGCCCATACAGCTACATCTGCAGGAAAAAAGTTCCTTCTGTGTAGATGCTCCTTTGCCATATCAGGCCCCTTCATGGTGCAATTTAGATGTGTTCTAAATCTATGTAAGCCTTAGTACTTACTTGTAAGTCAGAGTTCATATAGATGGAAGGCTGAACTCTGTTGCTCTGTGTTCACTCCTATACTTATGAACTGCTTCTACGTGACCTGAATTGTCAAAGTAGGCTTTGTTCATTCTGTGAAAATTCCTGCATCAGGGGATGGAGGGATGGGGAGGGGAGGTAATGAAAACTGGGCTATTTGTTTTCCCCTTTGTTGGAGATAAGGGACATTCCTTTTTCATATTTGTGTTTAAGCATGTGCCTTTATGCTTTCCTAAAAGTAACCATTTCCTAAAATTTAGATTTCTATTTGCCACATAACAGCAAGGGAGTTAAGAAGAAGAAAAGTTAAAATGGTGTCTTTTTTTAGTGACTCAGGAGTCTTCTCTACCTCTTCTGGCCAGTTCCTCTTTTTAATGGTCAGTAATGAAAATGCATACAGAGGTCCACACACGGAAGAATTAACAGGAGCTTAATCTCCTTCTTTGGAGCCCAGCTTCTGTTGGTTATAGTTTTTAATTTGAAATATGTGCAACTCTGTGCTGGTTTGTCGAAGTATGGCCTTTTGAGAGATTTTGTTAAGCCCTTGTTGTCATAAATGTTTCATGAATGTAAGCACTAAGCACCAGCTATACTAAAAATGTGGGTTTTTTCTGTTCCCTTGTATTCCTTACAATCAGTAGTGACTACTGTTTTGACAACTGAGAAAAGAGCAGGGTGGCTAAAGTATATTATCTATATCTCTGTCATGACTGTTAGGTTTAGCATCAACTTGGCTTTTGCCTTTTTATTCTTTATATAAACAGATAAATTTCTTGCATTTCTCATGAGATTAATTTCACATATATCTTGAGGCCCTATAATTGTTTTATAATTTTTAGTTTTGGAGAGAAAGAGTTTATAAGAGCTGGCACAGGTTCGTCACTTACAGCAATATTCTAATACCTTTCTCTAAATATTTTCTCTAAGCATTTTTATTTTCTTTCAGTACTGGTTTCCTCAAAAAGATCCCCAACATTTCACATCCCAAATCTAATCACAGTGGAACTGGAATATGTCAGATGAAGCCAGAACTGTAATGTTCCTAAATATTATAATATTATGAATGCTTATAGCTGAAAACTAAAGTGACTTAGAATTAAAGCTAATAAAAAATGACTGCTTCCTTTTTTTTTTTATAGAGTTGAAGTTTTTCTGAACCTGGATTCTTGGATTCTGCTTGAAAGAGAACTATTTTGGGAAGTTTGAGCAGAAACAATGTCATGCAATGGAATTACTTTCTAGATTTGATATTTATAAACAAATGTGTATTTTTTTAATGTGGAGACTAAAACATCACAAGAGGAGGAACTGGAAACCTGAAACCTGGAATGGATATAATCTATTAGACCCAATGGAAAAAAATCCAGTTTGGTTTAGCCAAATCATACAGAATTAAATTGCATACCTTGACTGTGTGTACATTAGCTGAGACATTGCTAAGAATCCTGGGCCTCTTTTGGTGTCCATCACTGGATATTGAACTAATGAATGAGGGAAAGCTACACCAGGAGCAGTAGCACAACAGCAAACGTAGTCCTCCTTTTTTCATTTGCTACGCAGAGGATGTGTGAACAGGTGTTATTGTGTTGAAGACTGTATTTCATTGTAACTCATTGGCATGAAGTGTCAGAGACAAGAGCTGAGGCAGGGGGCTTCTGCACTCCCCACTTTGCCATCCTATTGTTCTGCCAGTAAATCTGAGCACTTGCCTATCAGCATTGTTTTGTCAGCTTTGCCTGTGCTGAATAATCTACCTAACAGCCTCATTAAAGATCAATACTATGTGAATCATCCTGTGTCATGTTTCTATTTACCCTTGTGCCTTACCTGCCCTGGCATGGGGTATTGCACCTAGTTTGAGGGGCCAGTCTGAATTCCTTTTGTCTGTGAGAACCTTTACTTAGTTTGATTTAGGAATTAATCAAGCTTTGCCATGATTAAGCTAGACACTTAATCAGGCATGTTTCTTAACTTGGAAGTATGTGAGTGATCCCGTTGAAGTGAGAGTTTAACATATACTTAAATACCTGCCTAGACAGGGGTTGTAATTAAAGATCTAGAACGATATCATGGAATGACTTCTGACTTCGTGACTGATACTAGAATTGCATCAGATAGCAAATTCAGCTAGACTTAGAATGCAATTATGCACTGCCACATCCCTAGGAGAGCTCTTATTTTAAACCCGAATATGATCCTTCCACTTCTTCCTTCCATTCTTCAGAGAAATAAGAGCTGTTTAGTGTAGTGCTCGTTTGATTTCACTGAAGTGTCACAAGTAGACTGCCTGTGTGCCGTTTAGCATGCTACAGACTTCTTTACAGAACTGTTTGTCCTTGTAATGACTTCTCCACCTTTGTCTTGTGCCAAAGAAGGAAAAATTATTAAAGATTATTTGTTCAAACAGAAGGAATGCATCAAAAGGAGTTTGAGCTAGGCTGTGAGGATGTTGGATTTACCACATTATCTAAATGAATGCCTAATGTAAATAAAACTTAATATTCAGAGTTCACCCTATTTTGGAGTGGCAGAAGCACATCATTAAAAAAATTTCTGATGTGTCAGTGAGCAATGAATTACCATGCAGTGCAACACTGTATAGACATAACAAGCAACTCCCCACTGGTGTATAATGTGTGACACATGGAAGATGATACATAGAATGAGACAAGGAATAGCTCCTTAGGGGATAGGACACTTCAAGCCTAATCCTGAGGTGGTGTAAGAGGCATATATCTCCACCGAAAGAACTGGAGCTCAACTGATTTACAGCAGTTTGGGTGCCAGCTCTTTCTCATTATTGAACAGAGATTATGTTCTCTCTATTGTACATTTTTCTCTCTGGCTTAATAAATTTACTTCATTGGTGATGTTAAGATTTCTTCACTGCTACCTATCTGCTCCTAAGGATTATCTTTCCAATTACACTGGTGCTCTACCATTCTGCTCTCCAGTCTTCTGTGCTGGAACTTGACAAGCCTTTAACTGGGAATGTATTTTGACATTGTTTTCCAGGGGGTGGTCCTCAACAGCTTCTCAGGGGACTACAGAAAATCACTACCTGTTCAGAAAGTTTCAATTTACCATAGAGGGATCTGTACTTTCAGGGGAAAAATAGAGAGACTGCAAATTGATAAGGGTTTAATGCTAGAGTCCTAGTGATAGATGTTTGCAACTTGAATGAGATGACAGAAATGTATGGCAGGAGGGTGAAGAAGCATAATCCAACAGAGGAGAGGTCCAGATTGGTGTAATGAGAAAATGTACCACCATGAGCACAGTCAGCCAGTGGAGCAAGCTGCTTAGAGAAGTTGTAATCTCTGTAATCTCTTGAGAATTTCAGAATGTAAGTGGGTAACACACTGAGCACCCTGGTCTGATCCCATGGAGACCCTGTATGAGAAGGAGGTTGGACTAGAGATCTCCTGTCGTCCCTTCTAATCCAGATTATCCCATGACCCCTTGACCCTCACTGAGATTCCTTTCATGCTGTTTTTAACATTTTGATGATATTTCTGTGTTCAAAAACACAGTTAAGTAAACAGATATATAGATATACATACATATTTTATTAATTTCTGTTAACAAGAGCACACTAGGACAGACCTTTCAGCTCCTTGGTGTATTGGGTGCTCTGACCTCAACAGTGGATCTTGCTGAACCATTTCTTATTGTAATTTTATTAGTTATGTTGCCTAACTGCTAGAGGCATTGGAGCTGAATCTGAGTTACACTGTTCATGCCTGTTGCCTTTTATTGTGCCCAGTTTGCATATTTGACCAAAAAAAGGATATAGATACTATTTAATGTAAATTTTATTTGAATAATTAAAACAATAAAAAACACAAATGGAAATAATTGGTTTGACATGTCCTAACACCCCCTGGAATTTACAGTAATTAGCTGCAAGCAAGCACTAGGTTAGTAGGTACAATTTTCAGTACATGTTCTTTCTTTAACAAAGACTCCTACATTGCATGTGCACGCATCTACAGTTATGGCTTAGCTGATGTGTTTACAACCAATGCAATGTTTGCAAAATCCCAATTAAATGCAGAACATATGCTGTTGTTGTGTATGTGGCTTCTCTTAGAGGGTATTTACTCTGAGAGGGCATTTATCAATGGGTGTTTTTGTCCCAGTCGTGGGGTTATTCTAGTGCAATGTAAGACACCCAGATAAACAACTGTTTGCAAAATTGTGGCTCTAGGCAGTGCCAGCCCACAAGAGAATTTTTGAACCTGCCTGTATAGTCCATGACAAGAGTAGTGGCAGGCAGAAGGGTTACCAGAGTTCACCAAAGGCCAGCAGAAAGCATGGATTACTCAATTCTCACAGAGCTTTGGCTGCCAAATGAACAGGAGCTCATTGTAGGATAAATAGCTGTTATCTGCATTTAGGGAATGCCTTCCAAGTGAGATGGAAGGTGCTCTGCCTTACAGGATTATCTGGCTGTTCATCCTGTCATGTGAAACAGCCATCCTCTGGTTGTTATAAAACATGGGCTGTCAACACAGGGGTCCAGGATGGTTCCATAAAGTCACAGGTACCATTTCCATGGTTTTATAGAAGAAGGCAGGAGTCTTGCTCAAAACATTTATTCATTTAGGTCACATAGCATTTGGGTTCACAGACATGGGAGTTGCTTGGAAGAAATTTAAGGTTTCTGGTTCTAACCAAATCAAATCTGCAAGGTTGTACACAAAATTTCTGTTGCTCTCTACTCTGAAATTTTCTTTCTATTTATGGCTAGAATAATCACAGAGATTGAGTTTCTGACATGGTTTCTCTCCTCTTCTTGACTCTATCCTAATACAAACAATACATCATGGGTGTTCCTGGGAATAAACAACACTAAATCGAACCTGATAGGAAGTAACAGTTTACCAAAGTTGGTGATAAATATTTGACTTCTGGCTCAGATATTCAGTTAGTGTATACTTGAATACCTTCTTTGGTCCTGCATGTTTTCATTACTAATTTTTGTGGGGGTGGAGTATGATCGATGGTAGCAGAGCAGATAATGATGAAACTATGGCATCCACAAAAGCACCAACATGACTCACCCACGTGTCTTTATCTATAGCTATTATACATGTTTGTTGCTTTAAACATATCTTCCTCGGCCTTTACTTTTATTCTCCATGTTGCCCTATCCTATTGCTATTTTTTTAAATCTTTCTTTGAGAAGAGACCAGGAAAAAATAAGAATTTAGATGTTGTCTTGAGTTTAAATTGTCAGTTGGATGAAAATTATCTCACAGATGAGGTTTTAGGTAACTCCTGGCAGTTCAACTGTCTTCAGTGAATGTTTCTTACTGACATAATCTGAGGAGAGAAAGGCACAAACCTTTGCCACTCTTCTGTAGTTTAGCACTTTAGTAACCAAATCTCAGCAGATTTTACCACTTCCTCTTTTACCGGGCTACCACATGTTCTTCCACAGGTCACACCATGCAACCCAGCAAGCTCTGTTACTTTCCATCAAGCAAAGGAGAATAGTTCCTTATTCTGCCATTTCCACTTCCTAATGCTTCCCATGTGTAGCCTGCTGCGAAAAGACTGGTATGACTCTTGCTACATACTCTTGTTAGAGATAAAACGTCTCTGCTTAAGTACCTATTACTCCAGTGTAACGTTTGTACTGCTGTTGACTTAAAAGGCAGATTAACTCTAGAGTGACTTGGGCCACTTTTCCTACTCATTTATTCTGGTGTTTTTTTGGTTGACTGTGCTCTAAACAGGACATTTGACTCAAGAACTCCAGAGGTGCTTTCCAACCTGAGTTATTCTGTTATTCTATGATTAAGAGAATATCACTGAAAAACGTCATCACATTTCAACAGATAATCTTCCTTTTATGCTTCCACCGTGTAGTGGTATATAATCACTAACATAAGTAAAAGAGTTTGATGGCAAGTATGGAAATCAGAATGCTTTGTCCTGAATAATAATGTCATGGGCTGATTGGTTGTTATTTTTTTAATGTGGAGTATTCTGTGTTTTCAATGATATTATGTCTCCTGTGGGAAAGTATTTCTTGGGGAAGTATTTAGGGGTTCCTGACAGTTCCAATTCTGATACCACTTGATCTTAGAAGGTTGACAGGGTCTTACTGCCTTTGAAGCTTTGCGTTTGCCAAGGGAGAATATTTCTTTTTCTTCCACCTTTTGCTGATGGTGTAATCACAGGGAGCTGAAGCACATTTTATCTCATGGCACAGTTAGTTGTTATTTTTAGGCACTAAGTCATTTATTTGGAGTTATATTCCCCCTTAATTATAGGCAATAATGACACAACTGACATTTTTAAAAGGGCGAGATCCAAAGTCTAATCAAAGGTGTTGGTGAGGCTTTTATATGAGATCATTAATGTCCTCTACAAGTGCCTTAACTCACATTGTTTCTGCTAAAAAGGGAAACCTAGGCTCAATTTTATGCAAATGATTAACTAAAAAGTCAAGAAAACCCTTTTCTCAAAACTAGTCTTCTTTTGGTAATACTTATTTAGGATTAAAGTAACGCAAGTACCAAATTAAACCTATGTCAACAGTAGCACTGGCTGGGAATAAAAATTGTCTCCAGTATTAAGATATTCCATGAACACAGCATATAAATTCAAGGAAGGAATTCATGGAAGAATCTGGTGACTCTGAAATACTGACTACAGTATTTTACCAATGGCAGTCAAATTAAAGGGTCAAATAAGGAAACCAATGGAAATTATATGTCTGAACTGCGGCATTACAGTGAGTATAAGCCTCCTGGTAAGTTGTCTGGTCTCCTACGGGTTTCCTCACTAGTTTTTTTGCAGTTCAGGCCACCACTGATGCTCTGACAAATGAGGTTTAGGAGCTCTTAAATGGCAGTTTTTAGATCAATGGTTTTTACTTTTTCAGAGAATAGAGAACATGCTTTATTGATTACCTGTATGTAGCTGTTTAGGACTGTAGAGTTTCTCCTCTTTATGAATTTTTTTATACTACTTAGATGTGCATAGGACAAGTTGTATTTTTATACCTCTTATGCCTCCAATGGAAATTTAAAAACTGAAAGAGGTTGCGAAGGAGGTCATGCTCGTGATCCTCCACGGCAGCAATTTGGCTCCAATTATCATGAGATGTTTTCAGTTTGTCAGTGTCACCACCTCTGCACAGAATAAAGCGCTCAATCCCTGCTCAGCCTGAATATAAAAAGTACGGAAGTTAGCTTTCTGACAAAGCTCTCTCCCTCTCCTCCAGTTTCCTGTGACTGAATCCTGCCTGACATGTTACTGGCTTGGGGAAAGCTTACCCACAATCTGGCAAAAGTAGGAGGCAGCAAAGATCGAGCTGCTTGGCACTTAAGTTTCAAGATGCAAAAGCAGTATAAATATAGGCAGATAGCACAATTCTCTTACAGAAAAGGAGCTGAATCTACACTGGAGGGAGTCAGGAATTTGCTCAATATTACTTCTGGTCTACAATCTCCCTCTTCACTTTCTTCAGGTTTAACAAGAAGCAGGCATATTTGTTTGTTGATACTGCAGTTTCCAGTTTCTGAGGTAGTAAGTCTGAAGGTCTGGAAATGTCACTCAAGCCTTTATCCTTGACCTCGTGTACCTGTCCCATAACCCTCAGTGGCCCTCCAGATCTCCAGTGTAGCAGCCTGGCCCATCACAAACCATTTTCAACTTAGCAGAGTCACAAAATGCACAACAAAAAAAATCTTCACCCTTCTCCTCTTCCTCACTGTGGCTGTGTAAATACTAAGTCAGTCTGCTTTTTTGAGAAAGCAGTGTGAACCTATTGGCAGATGGCACTATTCTGCTTGTCATCTAGACTACTCTGCAGCTTTATATGTAGGGACTTAGACCACAAATCAATCAGCTCATCTTCAGAGATCCATCCCAGTAGAAAAAAGCAGATGGGTAGCCAGTGGTTTAGTATTAGCTGGATTTTATTAGGAAATTAGACTTAAATGGTGCAAAGTTTAATTAAGAGCTGCATTACCCTGCACATTTTTTTTACTTCACGTCATGCTGCAGAGCTGTAGGATGGCACAACACCAGAGAAATAGACGGATATAGATAGAAATATAAAAAATATTAAATCACAAATCTCAACAACTTTTTCTCTTTAATTGTCCCATATAATCAGAAAACTGGCTAGTTCTGTTTATCCACAGCACTCTGAGCTAGTCAGGGGGAAGTATTTGACTCACAGGAAGAATATCCTCCAAAAAGATTGAGCTGGTGGCACTTTCACCTTCTCTGCATTTTATCATATCTTTGGACCATTGGAGAGATGCAGGCAAGCAGTGTTGCTCTTTCCTGGCTACCTCTGATGATCTGCATGGACATAGGAAATATTATATCAGTGAAAACACCATGCAAAGGATGAAAAATTCCAACATGGTATTCTATAGGATTTGGGTTTCTTTTGAGACACACAAGGTTTTTAAAATATTTTCTGGATTTGTTTTAACCTCCATTAATGTATTTACAATACTGCACTAGGAAGAGATTTATTTAAAAAATCTAACTCACTAAACATGTGTGATTTCAGAGATGCTTTTTCTTTCTCTCTCTCCATTTTGGGATTCAAATAGGGAAAAGTAGATCAAAACCAGAACAGACATCTCCTGAGTACACTTACTAAAACAAAAATGAAATTCAAGTAATAATAATGTGGAACGTGAAAGATGTTGTTGGGCTTTGCATTTGTAAGCTATAAAAATACTAACAAATCAGAGAATCCATAGCAAGCATGCATGTTGATAACCTGGATGGAAAAACCACATTCCAGATAATGATCTAGATCTTTTCGAAAACTTCTGGAAGTAATAGACATCCTGCAGTTCTAGCAGGAACCTAAAGATCAATTGTACCACAAGAAATTCTGTTAGATGGAGAAGGAAATGGAAACGGAACTAGCAAGACTGAACATTGTTGTCTCCTTAATTACTTTTTCAAAAATTCATCAGAAACTCGGGAGTCATGTTATGTTTTTCAGAAAACATTTTATCTTAGACCTTTCCTTTCTAAGACTCCATGCAAGGAGCATATTTTGGAGAATTTTTATGTTCATCTAAGTCTTGAATGCTGTGAAAAATGCTCGTAGGTGTACTCAGGAAATAAAAGATTCGAAACTGCTGAAATACAAGGCATTCCAGTAAATAATATTTTCATTCTTGTGACTAAAAGTTGACCAAAGATGGGTTATCTGCTTGTGCATGTTTATGTTGAATTGAGCTGGTTTTCCAAGTAGATATAAAATGTGATGCTGACCCCTTTAGATCCTGTTTCTTGAATCAAAATAATTAGTTCCAGAAGTAGCACAACTCATAAATCCTAATTTCTTGGGATTTACATCTTATAGTTGCTTGGTTTTTTTGTTATAGCAAAGCTATTTTGTCAAATCAGTCCTTACTAGACACTAATAAACAGACTACAGAGTGAGCTTTTCTGGTTAGTTGAGTATGGCTCTGACTAGACCTTGACAGTGCATAGGCAAGCAGCAGAATCTCTGTCCCATATGCATCTTTTGCTGGTGTTTTTTGCAGCCTTTCCATTAGTGAGAATGCTGATAACTCAGAGTCACTCTGCCAGCCATTCTCTTGTTTTCCTAAAATGTGAAGCCAATCTCTATCTTCATGGTTTCATTCTCTGTCAAATTTGACTGTAATTGGACTATGGGTTCAGAAGATTTTAAAGAAAACCCAGACTTCTGCAGCAGAGGACTGTTAAAACTCTGTTTCCCATAGGACACCACCAGGATATATAGACATGCACACATGGACAAAAGGGTTGTCTACTCTAAACTGAGATCCTTCACATTTGGGCAGACTTCCAGCTTCAGCCCAGGATTTCACTGTCTTTCCAGGGCTCCACATCTGTACCTTGATCTGTCCTTATAAGCAGCAGTGTGCTCTGGACCTGAGTGCTGTTAAAATCAATCTGTCCTGTCCCTGCCACTTTGCACACCTGCCTGCAGCCTCTTTGGTCAGAACTCTGCTCCTGCTTCCAAGAAGGAAAACTCTTGGGAATCATCAGTATCTGTGAGTATATAAAATATCTTCAAGCAAAGCAGGCGCACCATAGTCAGTCTGCAGGCAGCCTCCTCATGAAGTTGCCATTGTGCTCACACAGCAGGTGTGCTGTCAGAGATACTGAGCAAGAATACAAGGGCAGGGAAGGGCATCTTGACAGTATTTGGTTGGAATGAGATTCCAGATAAATTTTAAGTGGATGATGTATTTTTTGCCCACATGTGAATGATTACTTACACCCTCAAAATTATTATATCCTTCATTCATTTCTTAGTTCAAGTGAAATAGATGAAGTAGCTGGGAGAAAGCCTATGTTGAGAGAAGAGCTAGTGCCTCTTTTACAGGTAGATGCCAGGAAATCCTCATCAGTATTTGTACAACTTACCATTCCTGTCTCCTGCTCCTCATAAACACAGATAATAATGGGTACAGCACATATCTTATTTGAATTCCTATGGAAAGCAATTAAAACTTTGAAGATGTAAACGTTTAACATTGTTTATCGTCCACTTGGAAACAGGAAATGCCAGATATTACATAAGCTCTCTAGATATTATTAAATCCATGTAAGCATCTGCTTCTCTTCATAATTGTTTGGCAGTACCTTGCACAGAGGTACCTATCAGAGCATAAGGCTCTGATTCTGAGTGGTAATCAATGGGGACTGCCTGATTATAAATGACACTAAATGATAATCTGAACTTTCGGCATTTGCTGTGTATCCATTGCCAGGGCTGTAGTTCCCCATTTCCCTGGCATTTTTCTCATAGTATGAGAATAGGGAGGGGAACTCTTTCCCTGGACATTGTGTTTGTTATTTCCTTATTTTATCCTCTAAGGAAAAATAAATATAATCCAGAACAAGTATGCATTTTCTATCAAGGGAGAACATCAAAAGGCAGCAGCAAAATGAGCATTTTGCTGTAGTTCTCACAACAAAGGAAAGGATATGCTGATGTTTGTCTGATGATGGGGCATTGTCACAGGGAGAGGCATCAAAAAAAATGCGATACAAAAACTGTAGGAATTAGTGAATGTTTGCCAGGACTGGATGAGGTTTACCTAGGAGTTCTTACAGAACCAAGGAATAAGATAGCTATACTGGTAACAAAAATTATGCTCTTTGTGGTTCAGAAGAGCTGCTTGGCTAGAGAGTTGCCCATGTTATGTTGTTTTTCTGAGAAAAATTGTCTGAAGAAAATACTCTGGAGCATATCATTAGAGGTAGAATTACATAACATTGTGATGTGAACAGTATAATAGGGGTTGAAATAGTCCTGCCTTTTAAAATTCTACTTCTGAAATTAAATTATTAGGTAAACTAGTGGAGCAGATTCTTGGCTGCTAGGTTCCCAACCAGTATAAAATAGCAGAGTCCCCTGACTTCTGTGGTGTGAGGTGAAGCTACATAGCCTAGGGGATGAAACAAACCATTAATGATAAAGAAGTAAAGTTTTCTAAATATTTCTAAATTTTTAAGGGCCTTGTTAGAAGCTATTAAGAAACCCTGAAATCCACAGGCAGAGGCAGCTTTGAGAAAGACTCCAAATTGGTTGCTAGTTAGAAAATAAAAGTCCCTTTCTCATTCAAGCAGCAAAACCTGCTGAAAACACAGATTTAAGGTAACCTGTATTAGGGGAGACTAGGAAAATTCTAGGAGAGCTAGGATATGATATGATTGATATGATATGATATGATATGATATGATATGATATATGATATGATATGATATGATATACATGATATTGGTTCCCCTTCCTACTGTTGACTACACACTGCTGCACTTTTCTCTTGTGCTGACACAAGCAGTGACACAGCCTTTATGAGCAGATGTGGCTCATTATAAAAAGAGAAAACTACTCCAGCAGCAAATCCCAAATATATATGTAGCAGACAAGCTCTGACTAAGGCTAGAAGGAAAGTGACCACAAGCAGCAGTAAAGGTAACCTATACTTTACCACTGGCTTTAAGAAGAAATGGGACAGTTCTCAGAAGAAACCTTCTGTGAAGACATCTTTTGTTGGTGCAAGGTGAGAGAGGAGTGATGTGGGGAATTTTCTTCAAGAGTCGCATCTGCAGATAATAATTACTTCAGAAGATACCTGGCTGAGATCTACCAACTTGTAAGACACAAGCTGTGCATGAGTACTAGAGGTGCCAATGGCCTCCAGCCTTCTCCTTTGCTTTGAAAGAGCCTGGATTTCCCTTTCAGTTTGCATGTCCAAACTGCTTCAGGACTGCAGTTTATTGTGTGTTTATGGCTTGTAGTATTAGCAACAATCAGAATACGGCCACAGCCAATCCCAACCAGACGGCAGCCCTATTTAACCATGGTAAGCAGGAACCATCACAGGTACACAACTCTGACCACACAACTCTCAAATCCCATGCACAAATGGGGAAACTCCCACTTGCATTTTAAACAAAGCTTTCACAACATATATATCCTGCAAGTCAACACGAAGCCCTTGACACTGGTTTTTGAATGTAAATCATTCAATGGCAAGTGGATACTTATGTTCAAAGAGAGGCTAACCCAGACTCGCTTGTTGATCAGCAGGCAGGCAAGAAACAAATATCACTGCTGGTCATTTTATTTGTGAGATGAGAATTTTGCAAGAGCTGAAACAGTTACAGACAGTGCTGTCATTCTCCAAATACAACATTGGTAAAACCAGCAAATGTCACAGGTTGAAAGCTCCGTCCGTTCCTAGGCACTGAAAGATTGGCCCAGTAGCCAACAGGGACGTAGTGCTGTCAGCTTCTGTTGTGGCTCATGCCCTGAGTCATACTGTTTACAGCAAAATAATCAACCAACAAAAGAGATGCCTTCTTTCTGGTGTTGTCCTACCCTATCAGGATCACAAGTCTCTTCTTTGTAATAAATATGTTGTTCAAAATCTCAGTTCTCTCACCTTAAGTTCTTCCTGAGAACAGTAGGCACCTAACTTCTTGTGTTTTCATGGAAAATTAAGAGTTGAAAACATTACTGAAGCTGAATAAAAGGAAATGGACTGCATGACCAATTAGAAATTATTTTAAATTTTAAATTAGTTTTTAAAAAGCCCTGCAGTGATAGCTTAACACTTTGATTTTTTTTCCCTTTCTTAGCTTTACCACTCTGTGTTCATGATATATATAGAACAGTTACTAAAATTCTGGTGCTCAGGACCTGAATCTGAAAAAATTAACAAAAGCAGTCTGATTTCCAGACGTATGTATGTTTCCAAAGGAGGCTAGTGACAGCTACATCCAATCATCAACTCTGGAAACCTGTCCTACATACAGAGTCTTAAAAAAGGACTTTATATTTTCACCGTATTTATGTCTTGGTACTCAAACACACAAATCAGATATGTTTATGCAACCTTCAGTGTCTTTAAATACTTCAAAGTTTTTGGGTGACTAGCTCCTCTCTGCCAATAAAGCACTGTCCAAATTTGCTAAGTTAGAAACATGAACAATTTGTTCAAAAATGTTTCCTGGTTAAAATGTCTTACACTTAAAAATTATAATAATAGTTAAAAAAAACCCCAAACCCAAGCATTCAAAGACATTTATAAGGTTTGAAAATTTGGTAAGTCATCTCATAACTGATGTAAAAGAAAGAGGGCAAAAGCATGGCAGTCGGGCTTGCCCACCCTTTGCTTCTGCATTTTGTAAATGTAAGTGGTACCAGCCACATCCTGGATTAAACAAGGAGTACAGGAGGTTAAATTAATCTTTTCTTCCAACATTTGCATAGCCCAAGGACAGATGAGTGTCCCTGCTGTTGTAGATAGTGTTTCCTCTGTCAAAAGACAGATTGTTGAAAGTTTGAAACTGAATTACTGATCTGATAAATATTTGTTTCTTTAAGTGTTTTGGCCTTTTGTTAGAAGCTTCATTGTAAAGAAATAGAGTCAACACCAGAGGTGACTAAGGCAGCATTCATATCAAAGTGTAGTGATAATTTCCTCCCAATTTAGCTGAGAAAATGACAGCTGTCTTATGTTGGAACAAGGCCAGGGAAGAGGAAGTTCACAGCAAAGAGCTGTAGACACCGATCCGTGGTTTCCAACAACCCACAGGACAATACTCTTTCAGTTCATTTCATGTGTTACTCAAAACATAGGTCACAAGGTAGCATTGTGTTGTGAGCTGTTTTGAAAACAAGAAAACCAGACAAGGCCCAGCTTTAAAACATTGTCAGCAAAATGGGTGATACCTTTATTTGTAAAGGCGTGTCTAGCATCAGGTCCAGTTTTACATGGGATTATAGCAATGTAAACCCTTCTCCATTTTGTTGAACTAAGGTGCCATGAAAAGGTTAAAAATTCACTGAAGCATAGTACAGGATAAATAAAAAACTTATGAAAAATGAGGGAATAACCAAACCTTCAGGAAGAAAGAGCCATGACCTGAGAAGTAAGAACAAGAGGACACTAGAAATCAAACTACAAAGCCAAAGAAGGGATCTTTGTGGTAGGTGTAGTCACTAAATAAGATAATACCCACCATATGGTTGCCTTTTACTCGCCTAAGCCTGTTCCTTACAGAGCACATGCAGCAAAAAAAAGTGTGCAGTGTACCTTTGAGCAGGGACGAGAGAGTGAAAGGTCAGTGACTATGGTTTCAGGTTGTTACGTGCATGGGAAACGCCAATGTTTCACTGTTCAAAGCATATAAAACAGAAGGTGTGCCAGCTTTGTGGATTTACCACCCAGCAGTCACCTCTGCACAGAGATGAAAGAAATATTTTGACTCTGTGTGTGGATCAGCTTCTAGCACACCATGAGAAAGAAGCCATATTTGGGACAACATTATGAAGATTTGGCAGTGCAGTGTGTGCCCATGTCACATGATAGTCACACTGCATCACCCCTAAGTGCTGATAGCAATTTGTTTAAATTTCATTAGATGAATTAATGGAAATCCATCATAGACTATTAAACACAAAGATGAGGATACAGGTTATTCTTAAATCTCAAACCACTGAAAGATGGTATTATATCAGCAAAAATATTTCTATGAATGCTCTGGTTTTGTGGTTTTTTTCTAAACCCATGTCTTTGTCTAGTGTCTGAGACAAGATACTGAATTAATGGACATTGTCTGATATATCTCATATTTGTAGCTGTACCTAGAAGTTAGTAGATGACGCAGTTGGATTGTTGTTGATATCTCACATATCTTTCGTAGTGGTACAGTTTTCATTACAGTTTCTGTAGACAAAGACATTTCTTTGAATGCAATGTGCTCTTCTGGCACATTTCTTGTTCTTCTGCTCTTCTCAGAAAAGTTGCACATACGGAAGATCTCGTCCACTTTCTCTTTGTACTCTTTGAATTTTAATATCTAGCAATTTTTGCTGATTGTCCTTTGAAAGAGACAGAAGTTCAGGTTTCTCCTTTAGCATTTGTTTCTGTGATGTTGTACTGTGTTGGGGATACTTGTGGTCAGGTAACACTCTGAACTGAAGCTCTCACCTAGTACTGGCAAAAATAATTATGGTCATGAAGTAGAAAATGGAAAAGAATTCCAAATCTGGGTTGAGTCTGAGGAAATGTTTTGACTAGAAAAACAACAGCTAATGTTGCAACTTGTACTTTGCATTTCAACATGAATTTGCTAATTTACCAACATGTCTTTTGGTTTGGATTGAACCGGTGTGATTATTTCCTCAGTTTTTGGTGTGATCATTAACTAAAAAGTTCACTACTTATTTTCCCCAACTTAGAAGAGAGACATCTAGTTTCTATCTCTACCAGCACTTCAGTGTGGCCTTGAACACTTCCTTCCATAGTCAAGCCTCTTTTTATAAAATGAAGGCAATGTTGACATTCTCTTTTATAAAATGCTTTGAGATATGTGGATGAAGAACACTACAGGAGATCGAGATTGCATGCAGTCATCAAAGGGAGAATAGGATTCTTGTGAGTGGCAGCCAGTTTTCACTCTTACTTTTTTTCTGAAGATATTTACAGCTCTTTTGATAGAGAAAGCTTTAGAGACCTGTGAAACAAATAGAACAGAAAATCACAGAAACCAAAAACACTGGTAAAGTGCACATCATTAGCTACAGTCCTGCTGGGTATATCTCTGCTGGTATTGTTAATCAGTACTTCATTAATCATCTTTTAGAAAAGTAAAAATAAATCACAGAGAGATTGCAATTTTTTTTTCTTTGATGGTTTGATGGAAACTGATCTGATGTAGAGTGAATAACATGTTCTCCATTTCCCAGGAGAATAACACTGCACCTCAGAGCAGGGTCTATCTCTCTAGACTGACTCTTTCATTCAGACCTACTTCACACACCTTACTGCAGACCAACACATAAACTCAAGTCCTGGAAGGCAGCCATAAATAAACCATTCTCACACTTTGCAAATAAGTTGTGAGAGAGCTGATAAAGACCTTTTAATACAGTTCAGGTCTTTATTTCAAACCAGAGCTGACGTACTCTTTCATCTTCATGTAAATATGCGTTTTTAGAACATTTTTTATAACTCCACTCCAGGGCCAGCTTATTCTCCTTGATGTTACAGGTGTAGTCCATAAATCCCCCCAAAAAAACCACTTCCTCTTGTAGGAGCCATATATTGGTAGGGATTATTACTGCAGTGTGTGCTGTCAGTAGTACAGGCCTAGGCAGATTTTAAATTCAGCCACCAAGCCCGTGAGGATCTTCTGGTTTTAGAGTATTACCTTAAAACCTTCTTTTCTCTTTATTTTTCCCCTAGTCTTATGGAGACTCTGACATCTCTGAGTTTTAGGTCACTGGAGTCTGAGAGTTTATCCCACAGAAGTACCACTGTATGCTTGCCCTCATTTTACATTTAACCTTGGGCCTGCTACTGCCCTCCAGACACTGAGTGAGATGGAGCTCTGATCTTACTGGCGCAACCATCCCGATGTGCTTCTGTTAACACACAGACTTGGAGGACTTCAAAGTTCTGATCTGAACCGACTGGCACTATGGCAAACAAAGAGTTACATTTTATTTACTTATCACTGGAATAAAACATAATCTAACCAGACCAATACACCAGGTCATTCCACACTAAAGCTAAAGCTAGCAGAACCAGGAGACTACAGACATCAAAACTTTGATAGTAGCAGCTGCAGTTTCATCTCAGTATGTACCACCTCAATTAGTGCAGAAATACAATACCAAAAGAAAACTACTATTAAGAAATGTGCTTTGAGTCTTATTGCTTCCATTTTACTTCAGCAAACAAGCCCCAGAGTAAAACAGGAGACCAAGTTCCCTTTTTTCCCTGTGTAGGATTGGGGTAAGACCTGATATTGTCTTATCCGGGATACAGTTTAAGCTCTGAGACTTCCATTTCCTCTTCAAGCAGATTCTCTAGCAGAACTCACAGCTCAGTGTTCCACTGACTTTATTACAAAAGCATTTGAGGTTACTGGTAAAGTTCAGTACTAAGATAAGCTTGATGAAGTGTCGAGTCACTTGATAACGGGAAGAGTTATTGGCTGTACATCCTTGCTAGCTGCATCCAGCTCCTGGCCTTCAGTTCAAGTGATGTGGAGTTATGCTCACAGTTGCTGAGGATTCTAGACCAGGGGTGCTGTATCCACACTGCGCTGGTGCAGTGCCCTGTGGGCATACAGCAGACACTGCTTTCTATGGTGGTCAGTGTTTTGCCAGCCTGGCAGCAGCGTATTTTCTTACGTGCCACTGAAACGGTATGCCTTAGGCAGCATAAGTGCATGTACAGCTGTTTTGAACCTGCAAAACCTTCTCAGATATGACTAAAAGAGTACATGTGGCAGGCCTGATGCTGTCTTATCCAGACTGGCTTTCGAACAGAATGAGCTACCTTCAAAATTACGCTTACAGCTTGTATTAGAGGGAATTAGTTTTCTATCTTGGGGGAAAAAACCCAGAAATAAAAACTCAACAACCAAACCAACCAATCAAAGGAAAAAAACCTTGCATAACTCAGAAACAAAACAAATCCAAACCCCAAAGGATTACATAAATTAACATTTTTGTTAATTTGAAAAGGAAAAGGGACTGGTTAGGGAACTGAGCAAATCAGCCTAGATCAGTACCAGCACAGAATTATCCCAGATATCTTTCTGGAAAGAGGAAATAAGGGAGCAGTTACTAGATGAATAGACTTCTACAGGGGATGATTTGTAAATACAAAAATATTGCAATTATTGACATTAATATAAGTTGAAAGCAGGGGTTACTCAGCCTCCTGGCAACATGAGACACATAACAGTTTTCATGTGGTGGAGAAACAGAAGGAGTACAGGACCTACCCTGGAGGATCAAGGAGGCAGAGTTTTCCAGGGTTATTCACAGGCAGATGACAATATTGATCACCAGCAGCTGATTAGGCCATTATAGGTGGAGTTAGGATGGGTTAGCCTATGGACCTCAAGGCAATCCAGAACTCACTGAAACACTTCTTGGCTCATTTCATGCATTGTGTGTGGGCCTGGATACCCAGCAGTCTCCACCTGTGCAATATGTTACTATCTGTTCTGCAAGAACTGCACTTAGAGGGTACAGTCTGTTTAAGGACTTATGTGGGCCACCCCTTGCTTAAAGACTTTGTGGGAAGAGGAGACACAGGTTCTTTACTTCTGATCAAGTAACATATTAAAATCAACTCACCTTTTAAAATGGCATGTATAGAAATTATTAAAATTACAGGCTTTACCAAAATGACCCTCTGAAGACAGACACATCCCTGTGAATAGTTTGAGACAGGAAAAAAACTTGGATTTAATTGTAAAAGAGTAAGAAGACCCAATGATAGTATGTCTCCAGACAGAAGATTATTATTGTATTTTTTAATTCAGTAGCCACCATTATCTCATGGACGACTTGCAGAATGATTTATCTTTGACATGTAGATATAAAGTAAATATTCATCTAATCTTACTATTCTCAGTCAAATAAATAAATAGGGTAATTAGAAAGAATTGGGTTTTTTCTGTTATATAATTGTCTTTTAAATGATCTGGTCAAATAATATAATGGTAAACTCTATGGTGAAATAATAGAATCAAAACAAAAAAATTCTCTCCCAATATATTAGCTTCTGTACTGTGTTTTGTTATTAAAAATCTCCAGGGTTTTGTGGATAAATTCTTTATTCTCTCCACATAATATTATTTTTATAAAACTGAGTTTACTATTTTTTATCATTTTATTCAATACCAATTTTCAGTTTAGAGTTATAAAAGTAGTTTGAATATGCAGTACTCCTAAAACTGAAGAAGTGGAATAGTTGATAGGCAGTGTTATATGCAAAGAATGAGGCACTGTTTGCATTGATCTATGTCAAACAGAAGACAGGGGTTAAAACTTTGGCATATTTTGAGATGAAATGTTTGCTTTTTAGAGACAGACCAAAATCTCCTTAGATTGTAAATTAAGGAATAAAAATCATTATAGGAATATTAATGACTAACAGGTAAAAGACAAGGCTTAAAAGGAAAAAAATTATCCTAACTAAGCTTTGTCTCTATTTGTAACGTTTTCCTCATATGACTCCGTTTCATGAATCAAAAGAACCACCTCCAGTTTAGAACTTCACATAATACATCATGCCATGCATAATAATTCATGTAGGAATATTAATATTAAACCACCTTTATGGAAGATGCTGAATTTTGTGTTGGTTGTGATATTTTGTATTTCCTCTTTTTCCTAAAGAATCTGTAAAAATCTCATCAACCTATATTGTCGCTTCAGAAATTCTGCAGAGCAGTATGACAAGAGTGCTCATGTGCTGGATGTTCATACAGTTAAAGTCTGAGGTTGAGTATGGCATGAAGCTGTGTCAGGAGAGCTTTAGGTTGTATATCAGGAAAAGGTTTTTCACCCAGAGGGTTGATGGGCACTGGAACAGACTCCCCAGGGAAGTGGTCACAGCACCAAGCCTGACAGAGCTCAGGAAGTGTTTGGACAATTCTCTCAGGCACCTGATGTGACTCTTGGGGTGTCCTGTGCAGGACCGGGAGTTGGACTCCATGATCCTTGCAGGTCCCCTCCAACACAGGAGATTCTATGATCCTGTGTGCCAATCTCTCTTCAGCTTTGAGCATGGAATTCTGCACCAAAATCACTGTAGAATTTCCTGGTGTTTATGGTGTCAGTATGGATTTCTACTAACTTTGTTGTTGTAGTTCATCATTATTACTCTAAAGTTTTCTTTTCTGGGTTTTAATATCAGTAGCACTAGGAAATAATTGTTCTGGGCAAAGCAAGATATAACTTTACCCACAGAGATGTCATAGAGAGCAGTAACAGGCTGGCCTGGTATACAAGAAGAGGCCTTGACAAGGGAGTACACAGGATACAGTGGAGGGGTATGGGCATGGAATGATAAGAACTGAGACACAGGCTGGTTCTGAAGGTCCTAGCCCACCAATGATCAATTAAAGAAACAGAGACCTGGAGGTGGGCAAAGCTCTTTGCATGAGTAGAAAGGTGAAAAAATTATAATTATTTAATGGACATAAAACAAGTAAAGCATAGCAAACTCTGATTTAATTTTGAGTTGTTGACCAGTGAGGAAAGAATAAGGTGTGAAAGTATCATATAAAACATGTATGTGGGGGAAAAAAGAAAAAAAAAAGGAAGGAGATTAGGAAAGAGAAATCAAAATCAACATGGCGAAGGAATTTGAAGGCTGATTATTTACTCCCTCTGTTCTCCTCCAGCTAAGTGGAGACAATTTGCATTAGGACCCAGAGGAGCAATAGAGAGCAAGTGTAACACCAGGGAAATGGATAGAAAGTAAGAAATGTATGTTCAACATTTTAAACTGTATTATTATGGAGAATTTTCTCCTTATTGCATTCTTATTTTTCTTTTTCATGGAAATAATTAGACATGGATTGATAATATTTTTTTAATTAACCTATTAAAATTTCATTTATACTATTGATAAATCCTTATCTTTATGTATAAGGCGTATTTACTTTTTCATGTAAGATTTTGAGCATAGCATATGTTAGGCATGGTTGCTTAACAGAATTTCACACATTGTGGCCGGAGTTACCTGTTGGTAACCTCAACTATGTGACAAGGTAAAGCTATGTTGAGACTCCCTGTGCACACTTGGAACTCCAAAATAAACTCCTTAGATACAGGAAAAAGATCTTTAGTCTCTTGATGGCTGACAAATGCAACTTTGAATTGCTTGCTGTGACAACAAAGGAGGTAATTTTATGTATGCTCAATATTATCGCAATAACCTCTCACATGACTCTTCCTGATTTCCACTATAGCTTTTGTTCCTATAAAGCACTATGAAGGAAGAGTCCCTGGAACTTCTAAGGTACAAATCAGAATGTAAATAGGTATCTGTATATTTCTCTTTGGTACTGGATCTATGTCTCAGAGTTTCCTCAGTTCTCCATTTAGTTGCCAGTAAATTCTGAATTCTGTTTTCCAGGTACTATGTTTGTGTCTGCATTTTTGAAGCATTGTGCAGGGATTTAGTACTTTGATTTTCATTAATCAGTTTTGTGGTTAAAACACTGAATGAGAAATAGCCCCAAAAACGAAAATATGTCTTCATCCTAAACATTCCGTTTATTAAATTTTCATAAAATGCTATACACAACTAGAAAAAGACCAAGTACCACTGTTTCTTTTATTATTTAGGGTTACTAGTAATACAGAGAGGCTTTTAATTCTTGTCTATCTTAATGACATCTGTTTCTGTGGAACGTCCAGATGAAGTTATTCTCTCTTGTGTTTTCTGTCTGACGCTGATCAAAAACGAGAATAAAACTATTTCTACAGAACTTGTAAATAAATGTCCATATGGTTATATATATTCTCTATATATAGGCCCATTAAAGATGGCCTGTATAGAGAGGCCCATCAAATAAAACCCTCATGGTGCTAGCTGCTGTATAGAATAATAAGACAGGGCCAGTCCTGTTAGAGGAGGTGGGTTGGATAAGCAAACACGTGTGAGGAAAGATAAGGCACTGAAGTGATATCCATGGAGCCTTTGGGCTCTCAAGACGTGCAGTACTGTGCTCTGTATTTTGTCTTACCTTAGAGAGCCCCCGTGTTCCTAAATCTTTTCTCTTGAAATACCAGAGGTGAATTAATAGCCAGTATAAAGAAGAGCCCCAGAAATGTATCTTCAGGTCTAAGAAAAATTAATTTTTGACACATTCATAGCCTTTTTTTCAACACTTCCCAGAAACAGTCTCACAGTTAAATGTTCATAGTGTAAGTACTTGCAAAATCTATGATTTGTTTATTTACCACAATGGAAAATTAAAAACTTGATGATACAAGTAGTCTAAACTGTTCTCACAGAATATTACTGAGCCTGCTTACTCCTGATAGACAGGGATGAACTTACTTTAATGTCCTATATGTGTATAAAATCAGGAATCTGTTATAATATATTATAATAAGCACAAATCTGTGCTAGCAAAAAATCAGATTTTCAAGTTAAGATCTGAGACACATGTTGTTTAATTGCAGAAGTTCTCCAATAGAACGTGTGACTCCAACAAATATGCAAATATAAATTATTTGTAAAAGTAATCTATGGCATTCATGCCACCTGCTCCCTCACCCCCCTCACCCTCAAGTATTCTGGAGACTGTGAATAAAACTTTGAAAGATGACAATTACTTCTGAGGCTAAGGGCAGAAAACGTGCAGCAGCTGAGCTCATGGGTCTATTATTTTTCAAAGAAGCAACACTGTCGGACTGCCAAAAAATCATGAGTTGTTCTCTAGTGCTCCTTCTGGCTGATGCCGCGAACTGTGACCAGGGAAAGCACGTTTGCAACAGGAAGAGGAGGGATGACTGAAACTTAGATGAAGTGAAGGGCAAAATGTGAAGGATACTGAAACTTCCTGAAAAGCCTAAGGTGTTACTTTCCTCTGGAAATAAATGATCCCAACGGGAGCTGACATTCAAACCTGCTGAAGTAGAACCTGCTCCAGGACTAAACTTGACCGCACCCACATGTCTTTAATGTATGATTAATGAGCCATGATAGACATGCATCAGGTCAATGAGTCTGACACTAATAGATGGAGCTTATTTTAACAAAACTCCCTGAATAATGATGTGCACATGGTAAGTGCTGCAGATATTATATTTAGATAAATGCAACCAGACATGAAGAGTGATAGGAATTTGCTTTAGGGGACTGACTCATTTATTCAGGAGAAGAAAATTATTATAGTCTATTCTTTTTATTTTGTATTCATAGACATTCCAAGAATTATATCTGTGTGTTGGACAAACCTATTTATGGGCTTGAGACTTGTGAAATAAGCCAAGCACATAGCGGGGCAGAAGAGAGAAAAAGCACAAATCCGTGGGAACTCATTGCTCAAGGCAGATCTGGAGTTTATGGTTAAGTGGCTCTTTTTCTGCCCACCTTGATATGTAGCTAGAGGCTCTGGCCCTGTTTTGGCATGCTTCTATGCTGGCAGCTGTGAAGGATTATGGTAGAGAAAGGAAGGTTATAGTGCATGCTGTAATCTCATAATGCATATACATGAAATAGAAAAGTATCAAGGGACTGCAGCAAGGGCCAAACCTTCCCTTATCTTTGCTAGCAGTTACTTGGGTCTTGAATAAATTTGCTTTGTTTGGAGTAGACTAACTACTCATCTTAGCACCAGGGCAGTATAAGAGATGTTTGCCTCATTCTCCCTGTTCCGGCCTCCTGATTCTCTACCACTGATTCAAATGCTTATTCAATTATAAAACCCAGCGGCAATGGTCAGATGTACCAATGCAGCTCAGGCTGAAGGGTACAGGAGAGTCCTTCATAGCGAAGTTGCAACAGCATGCCATCAACCCACCCTTGGTTGACAGGCAAAGCTTTATGGCACGTCCCTTTCCACCATTCACCAGTGTGTAAAGGCACTCAGGGAAGCACTCAGATGTTTGAACGACTGAGTCTTGTCCTTGCAACATTTAAAGCAAGGGGGTTTGGAACTTGAAGGAGAGTGTTTGGCTAAGCTGAGGGCAAGGATATAGGTCAAATGACTGTGGGATGCCACATGTGAGTCTAGCAGGTAAAACCAGTCTCATCTTCTTCTGGAGAGTGTGCCATGGTTGTTTGAATTCGACTTCTCTTTGCACTGTGAGTTCAGAGTCTTTGAACTGAAGTTTAGCCTCAGTCTCAAAATAATTAAGGCAATGCCTTTGACTGTTGCCCTCTTGAACTTCTTGAAGAAAACAGCATCTAGTTCCTAAACAAGGATCAGGCAGCTGGCTGCAGGGTGCCTTCAGTCTTGGAATCACTCTGCCCAGCAAAGAAACTGAGCTTTCTCTGAACAGTTCTCTCCACAAATCTTGTTTAGTTTTCAAAAGGCTGTCCTTCTAGTTTGTTTGCAAAATCACACAGTAAGAAAAAACTCCAAAGGAAACAGCTGTTACTTTGATTTGGTAGGTCTCTGTCTTCATCAAGATTGCTATTAGAAAACGCAGTCAGTAAATTTAGGGCTAAAATTCTGCCTGAGGTGAGATTACATGAACATTCATATTTAAAAGCCCTTCTGTTTCTACCTAGTTTGTTGCTATTGCAAAAGAGATACTTCAAAAGTCTTGGGCTCCTAAACTAGTTTTGGATTTCATTGTACAGGAGAGCCTTTAAGACACTCACAGCCTTTACAGGCAAATGAAAACCTACAAGCTGTTGTGTCAGTAAAGTCCTGTTGGTTCACTCACTGCAAAACTCTTGTCAAAATTTGCTGAAAGTACTCTTAAGATGAGCATCATGAGATGATATTGCTAGTGCACTAGGGAGAACTACAGGAACACATTTGCCAGAGTATCTCCATATCCAGGCTGGAGAAACACATGTGCTTCTGCGAGGAAGCACAGTGTGCTTAGGAGTCTGAAGAGACTGATAAGCTTTTAGGGAGATTTTCCATAACACTGAAATAGCATCTAAAATTTGGCTTTTCCATCCCTGGAAAATTCCTTACATTTGCATCTAACAACTAGATCATTAGTTCCAAAATGATGCCAGCATGTTTCAGAACCCAGCCGTCCTTTACTCTCTCTAGCATGTATTACCTTGCAAATCAGACCTTTTTTGGCTGTTTAAGGCTGAAAACAGGATTTTGCATTTCCTTTTTTTTTTTTTTTGTGACTCAGGGCGGGAAGATCTGGTTCTGCTGTGTGGTCCCTTCCAGCACTCACAATAACGAAAGAGTTCTCCACTGGGGTTACTTCAGTTCAGAGATATTACACAAATGCAGCATGCTGCTTTATTGCCCAGCAGAATGCAGCGTCTTCTCAGCTGAAATGGAGGAAGTTCTTTAACAGCAGAACACAGGGGATACATAAGAACAGAAGACAGCTGAGTTAAGAAAGAGAAATACCCTAAGTGTGCACACGAGCAGTGCATGCCTTATGCAACAACAGCCTGCCGACAGTGGCTATAGCTAGAACCAATAGAAGCTCAATGTCAGTTTATTTAAAAGCAGCTAGTACCGCGCACTGTTGTGCTAGGGAAGGATGAGGAAAGGCTAAGTCCATTCAGTAAAGGCAAGCACTCTCAGTGCAAATGAAATCTCAGTCTTCAGGGAAGAACTTGGTAAGATCAGACATGTAAAATGCGAGGAGTAGTTGCAGCAGAGTAGATACTTGCATACTAGATCAATGAGAAGCATGAAAGTACAGCTGCTACTAGTGCAGCAGGTATGCGAAGGTTAGGGAACAGGAGAATTCTCAGTGCATAGTGATCCTTTATAGAACACATGTTGTGACTGTCTGACAGGACCTTCTGGTGTAAACTGAAGATAATCTAACAGAGCAGCTGCAATTATGGTACAAATACTTCAGGGAAAAGGTAGAGACATGCTTCCTTGACTTGTTTCCTGAGTAATGCTAAAGTGAGCAGGCATCTGGAAGAAGCAAAGACAGGGCAATAGAGACATTTTTCTTAACACTGTCATCTCCTTTAGTTTGGTCACTTGCATTCCAGTTTCTTCCCTATCTAAAGTGTCATGGTAAATGCCCATGTAGCTGCAGTACTAGGAACATTGTACATTAAAAAAAAAAAAAATAAAAGCAAAAAGCAGATGCCTCCAAGAGATATTTAGTCAATGGGTATCGTAATCCCCTTCTACACTGAACTCACTTGAGATGAGATGATTGTCTCTGCAAGCACAGACTGGGGGTAGACGGAAGAATATGCAGTGCATATGCTCACCAGACTCCACCTATTTGTATCAGTCAGGCTACATCTATTCATAACAAACAACAAGATGACAGTTTTGCATCTCTCCAGAATGGAACTACCTCTACCTATCTTTCTTCTTTCATCAGCCCTTCACTAGGGATATGGGTTAAATCGATCTAATAATGGTGAATCTGCTCCCCTGAGCTGACCAGGGTGTGGTTTTGGAATCTGGTTCTCATTTTTTGAAACTATAAAAGATAAGGAATCCATGTAAGTTCTGGAATATGACAGATGACCATTAAAGAAAAGTGCTGGCCTGCTGAGCCACTGCAAACTTGTCAAGATTTTGGAGATACAGCTCTCTAAACAAAAGGGAGCTGGGGTGAGAAAGCAGCAGTAGAGGGGAAAGTTATTGCTCCCCTAAGGTAAGAGGGACGTTCAATTTCATCTGCTAGTTCAATGCTGAGAAAGGTTTGAAAGCAGATACTGCTACAGTAGTATTGTTATACACAAGCATGGTGTGAAAGCTTAGCCCCTTTCCTCATGTTTTTATATGTACAAGAGATACAGATCTGCAAGACTTTAACCAAAGCACATGTAGCAGATGCATGACTCACCCCTCTTTTGCTACAGAATTAGTTCTGTGCCTGTCATGTGTCAGCCTGTTCTGTGAAACCACTTCCTTAATTTACTTTGTCTCGATGTCACGGCTTAATCACTTGGTGTTGAAACCAATCTGGGGTTACAATAAGTCATTCACCTTATGTTTGAAAGCTGGCTGTATGCTCTGAGCAAATTAGAGGCAAATTTTCAGCCTAGCATCCATATGACTTCATCAAGAATAATGTGCTGTGTTGCAGAATACATTTACGTTATGTAGGACAGATTTTTTTAACAGTTCAGCACTAAAAAGCTCCAGAGAAATGAAATTGCCAGATTTCCCATGCAGCTCAATCCCCACTGAGCAGTAGGCAGCTGCATGGTTGGGGAGATATGAAAAGAGCTGCACCCTCTCTTCTCATAATGCAGTGAGCAGAGCTCAACAGGGCATGAGGATCTAAGCCTAAAATCTAGCACTTTTAAGTTGTCAGATGTGAACAGAGGCCTGTATTTCATTTCCATTCTGTGACTCTCTTGCACACTTACCTTCCTTTCTCAAGCTTTTCCAAATATTCTTCTGTGACTGCCTGACTCAGTTGTCAACATAAAGGACAGGCATGTGAGTAGATCATCCTTATGTTCTAGTGGCCTTCCAAAAGTCAAAACAGTGGGAAAAGCCACAGCAGGAAAAAGTGAGTTTGACAAAACGCAAAATCAGCAGCATGACACTTAAGTAGATGCAATGAGGCATGATCCATCCTAAGGTCATGAAAACAAAGCCGTGCTTTAACTAAACATACTTAATGGAGGGTCTAATTTTAGTGGTAGAGGTCAGGCCGAGCTTTTGCTGTGTAACAGGGATAACAGGTCCTAACAGTAAAGTCGGATTGCAACTTTACTGGTATCCAACTGGTAAACTTCAATTCCTAATAATTGAGATTTTCAGGAGTAAATTGGGTGGGATCAACTCCTCTCTTACTGGCTTCGGTAAAAATTTAACCATGCATTCAGGGAGCAAAGCGAGGTGAACACTTGGAGACGTTTTCTGTAAACCCAATTCTGAACCAGCATTCTGAAATGAAACACCAAAATGTCTGCCATTTACCACTTTGGACTGAATTTAACATCACCTGCTCCAGTGTTAGGAAAATGGATTGTAAACACTTCAAGCCAGAACTTACTTTCAAATTGTTCTGTGAGGTATCTAGCACTTCTGAGGGTGCTGTAAGACAAAAATGGTATGCTTTTAGGAATGCCATTGTCCAAATGCCTGGACAAACATGAAGGGTTTTGAAATAATACATTCTTTCCTGAACAATTTGAAGGTTCATACCAGCTTTATTTTTCCTCCTCTACTAAAATATACTTGCAGCCCCCCTGTGCTGTTCTCTGGGGCAGCTGTGTTTTGTTTCAGCATGTTCAGGTTGTGGAAGAGCACTTTGTTCTCTGAGGTTAAACGCATTTATCTTCCTTAGGACTGGCATAGTACCTGGAACAATTGTTTCTGAGTCATCTGCAAAGAAGATTAGTAGACCTTGGAACAAGTAAAGTCGAGTGTGCAGTGAATTTTCATTATAGAAGAAACACGGTCATGTCAGTCTTTGAAAAAAGTAGACGATCTTGCTATACTGAAAACAGAAGATGGAAGGAATTCACATAGATGTAATTGATACACAGGTTTAGAAACCTACTGTATTGAGTAATGGTATGTTGTTTTCTACATGTTGTTACTGTCACCACACCTACTCAATTTAAGACAGACAGTTAAATCAGGCAAAGGCCTAATACGCAGTCAAATGCATGTTTCGAGGTAAAATCTGCCCAACAGTCTCTTATATGTTGTGTTTACAAAGGGCAGAAGTGGTGATGTAGGATGAACTCACCATGGTTTTCACTCATACAGCTTTATCTACAGCTGTAAAGCACCTGCAGAATTCCTGGCACTGCATTTTTTTTGGTTATAATAATCAATATCTCCTATCTCTTGATATACCCAAAGCTCAAATAATATTAAACACCAGTCTCTTTGTGCTCTGTAAACTGTAGTACCATTTGAAGCTTGAAATAGCTGCAGTAAGTTATTCACACTTAGTAGGAATTAAATACCAGAAGAGAGAGAGGAGATGAAGACAGTGTGATGCTGCAAGCCTGTCTCTATTACAGCACCTGTGCCGTGCCATTATTGACAGTAGCCACTCTCCTCCTAATGTTTTACAAAACAAATGCCCCCTACAGCGCTGCGTGAAGGAAGAGAGCAAAAAAAGCTGAAGATTTATTAGCGACCTTGTGGGATTTTAAGTTCCTTGTGTGGCTGTTTACAGAACAGGCAGCTGCCCAGCTGGAGCGCTTCGGTCCTGCCCCTGGCAGGATGCCGCGTCGCCCCAGTCACACCTCTGCTGGCTGGCCCTGCGACAGCACAGCAGCTGGCCCGGGGCACCCCTCTCCCCAGAATGGTTTTTGGTCCCTAACCACAGCCCACTGGGAAGATGCTTTGGACTATGAAGTCTAGCACCTAAGATGCTGATTATATATATAATCATACATATGCTCACTATTACATGTATGTGAGAGTTGATGACTCTTTTTCACATGCTGGAAACTAACATGGAAGTCAGATCCTGTCTGGGTTAGAAGCAGCATGAATTATCCAAAAGTCCTTAGGGGAGATCATCAACAACTGAAAAGTAAGTCTAAAGAGATGCCGTTTGTCTTGTCTCTGTCACCTTAGAGATGAAAATATGTTCAAATACCAATAATTTATTAAAGTTACTAAATACAGCCTTATTGCTAATAATAAAGGTGTACACAGAGTGGCTCATAAAGGAAAGGCGGCCGCAGCTGGTGCCAGGCTCGGCGCAGTGCGCGGCTGCCCGGAGGCTGGGGCTGGGTTTGAGCGGCAGCAGCACATGTGACCGAAACACGACTTGTGTCCGAGAGGGATGTGGCAGCACCCAGCACTTCTGCAGCCCGCACTAGCGGCACGTCTCCCGAGAGGAGGACGCTGGTAGGAAGCTGGTGGAAGGAAAGCAGTGCTTCCCTTTGTCCGGGGGGCTCCCTTTGCACCCCTCACGCCCATCCCAGCAGCTAGGGGACGGTTGGGGGCAGGAAAGGGAAGGCACGGGGCTCCGGCCCGCCCATCTCCTTCTCCCCAGCAAACGCACGTACCAACCACTTTTTTTCCCCATGGACGAGGCGTTTCGGGAGGGGAGAGGGATCGGCAGAAGGAGGGGACGCTGGCTCCTTTGTGCTACGATACCAGCACTCCCTGTTCCGCTGTCGCCCATCCCCCGTCTCTACCTCTGTTCTGCCCCCCTGCATTTCCTGCCCCCACCCCGGGCAGCCCCCCCGCTCCCCCAGGCCAGGCGGGGCGGGGGAAGCGCTTCCGCGGGCGATGACTCCGAGTTACTTTTCACCTACTTGGCGGCGGCGCTCGCGGCGGGGTTACTGCCGGTCAGGCTGCCCGAGTCCCGAGCGCTGCCGCGCTCCCGCAGCCTGCTCCTCCGGCCACCCACCCCGAGGCCATCTGCTGCCCCCGTGCCCCCCAGGCCCCCAGCCTTTCCCCCAGGAAGCCACGCAGGTGGCAGTGACACTCTAGGAAGGGCGCGGACTATCCCGAGCAGCAGGAGCCGGTGCGTGTTACGTTCGTCAGTTCGGCTCCCACTCTGCTCCCACGACCACCACCTATTTTACAGCCGAGAGGTTATGTGTTCGCACTGTGGATACCGTGGAGCTTGCTCATCCCAAACGCTGGCAAGGGGAGCGCGTGTTTTCGCTGCTCGCCGAGGGTGGCTGCGAGCGGGGTTACTGCCGGTCACTGCCGCAGGGCGTGCGCCGCCTGCGCCGCTCGCTTTCCGCTCCTGCAGAGCGCCTCCGATCCTGTAAACCATACTTCTGCATTTCCTTTAAGCGCTGCTAGCAGAAGCGTAACGCAAGCCCGTCCTGCACCACAATTACCTTGCAAAGTAATTTTCAGTAGTCCCAGTGGTAACGCTGCCTGAATGAGTCTTCTGTTGGGCACAAAGCTTGCAGCAATACTGTACGGATTTTAGCATGAAAGGATTACTTCTACTGAGAATTTTGATCTTGGATCAACCATAAGTGCTCAAAAGAGACTTACAAAACCTCCAGATCAACACGAAATCATTCTTTTCTGAGCTTGCACTATAAGATGGAGAAAACAGTAAAAAGAATACATTTCTGAGGTCTTTTCTAGGAGCGAACTGAAATGTTTACTTGCTCTGTAAGAGCTGGATATCTCTACAGTGTTAAAACCACAGTGGTGAGGCATGCACAGCAATTTTTAAAAGAGCTAAAATAAGTACATTGTAGTGTGTTTACTGAGACCAGATGTGAATCCTACAGCTGGGTTGAATTTTGTGCTTGAGGAGGCTTAAATACATTCTTCCCCTAGGTAAAATTTACCCAGTCTCAATTTGGCCTTTTGTATTAATTCCATAAATTTACCCGCTGGTCATTAGCCAGCAAGATCAGGTGAGGAGCTTGTTCTTTTGTATTGTATGTGTTTACAACACGACTGTTCCTACCTATGTTTCAAGGACAATGCTATAAAGAATGGAAAAGGTGACCCTAAGAGACCTGTGAACTGAAGATACGGATTATCCATGGGGACTTCTAGCTCAGTTTCACAAGTGTTTGTAGATATTTCTGACACTGAAATTGCTTTTTTCTTTTTAACTGTCTTAACAGAAAGATAAGATCTCAAAGCACAACATAGCAATCCTCCTTTGGTCTAGAAGAGACTAAATTGAAGGAAACTTAATACAAGCATTTGTAACATAATAAACATTCATGGTTTTTGTGTACCACTCCATAAAGGAAATGTAAGTACAGTTTGTCATTAAACACTTACAAAAGAAATGAACGAATATTTTTATTCTTTCATGAGGTACAGATTGCTCCTATTTACCTATTTAAACTGTGGCATGCACTCGCAGAAACCATGATATTGGACAGCAATGTAAAATTAAGCAGTAAAGAGGAAGAATGTCTCCTCACTCTTACAAGCATCTTTGCAATTTGCTATAAATGCTTATGATATTTTCCCTCCTTCTTGTGGGTTTTTTTGGGTGTGTTTTTCGCTGGAATCTCACCCATTATCCCCTCACAGACTTTCTTTTCTCCACTTCTAAAGCACTGATTGCCTTCTCCCTTTCTCTCTCTCTCTCTCTCCTTTTCTCTCTCTCTCTCTCTCTCTCTCAGTACTCTGTTGTTACCAGGCTGCTGGATGCAGATGTTTACTGGTCATCCCTACGCTGCAAAACAGCACAAATACAATGAGAAGAAATATTTTGATTTGCTATAGGAAATGAAGGGAGGTGGTAGGAATGTAACCATTCTATCAGCTTTACAGTCTTTGATGTTGTTTTCCCCTCCCCCTCCCCTTGCATTGCCCACAGCTGTTGATGTAGACTTTCCACCTGCATTTGTTTTCTTTCACTTCAGGGATATTTAAAGGAAACTGCACAATTGCTGTTTACTAAGTACTGAACCGTCTGGGGGCCCATTAAACATAAAAGTGAATCTTCTGACTTCCTCATGAATACGAAGTTTACCAAAACTGTAATTTTTGTGTCCCTAGTGGAATAACGAGATTATCTGATTTACAATTATTCACACAATTTTATTGTCTCCTGAATTTTGTAGCAACTGTGGGCTTGCATGTATACCAGCGAAGAAACAGTTTTCATACTTTTAAAGAAGTGTCAGCATGCTTGGGAGGACAGAATTACAAACTAAAATTGGTGTAGATAAAACAATCTTTTGAAGACTAGCATACCAGAGCTAGTATTGCAGTCTCTTTCAAAAGACCCTGCCTATCATGGATTGTCTTCTGAGTCTGTGCTTGTGAGTGTTTGTATTTTTTGCGCTTCCTTTCCATTCTTTCTTCTCATCTGCCCTTACTCTTTGTCTCTCCAGATCTTTGTCCCTTCTTGTGTCACTTCAGTGGTGACTCAGACTTGCAGCTAGAAATCCCAGACTGCAGCAGTGGAAAATGCTGTGCTTCAGGCAAGTGTATCTCCTAATCTGTCTCACAGTGATTGTGTCGAAAATCAGGTAGACACGTAGCACTTTCAAACATCGTTCCTGTCCTACAGTATTTTAAGGTGGTTTTACATTTCTAATTTGGACAGCTTAAACTCTAAGAGAGCTGTTCTTGAGAAGGATATTTTATACCAGAGGGTAGAAAGCTTGTGCCCCTCTGATGTTTCTGACAAGACTGGACATGTCTCGTCAGCTTGGAAACTAAGCCAGTTGAGCTGGAATTTTATTGTAAACTGCATTGTCTTTAAAAATAGCACAGATTTCCAATTCAGCTTCCTTGCAAGTGTAATTGGAGCCCTGTTTAATGGAATATTAATTGTCTGGCCTACAAAGGCAAGAACTCCAGTTATACCTCATGTAGAAGTCCTGTGCAGTAAACACGGCAATTAGGATCCTTAAGTCTTCACTTTCAGCTTCCCTTTGAGCATTAGGAAATAGAATGACACATTCTTATCTCGAGTGTGGGATTTTTTTTGGTCAGATTTTTTTCCTCATTAGCAGGAATATCCCCATTAGCCTCTCCAGGCTGAAATTAAGACTTCAGCCATGTAACTGAGATTTTATAAATAGATTTCTGAAATGATCTAATGAAATATATGAGGCTGAGTATGGAGCTAAAGAGACTTAATTTTTTATTAGAGTTCACAGTCTGCAAATACAGTGCATTACATGTGAAAAATTCTTATATGCTGCAATAACTGTGTTCATATTTGGTACTTACACAGTACCAAATGTAATGTGTAAGTAACAACTACTAACTAGAAGTCTTATGCATTACTATAGTACAAACAATAAAATGTGTTGTGGCAACTATCACATGTAATAAATGAAATGATAATAAATGCTTTTGCATCAGGATGGAGGTAAAATAATAAAGCAAAATATCATGAAGAATGTGAAGTCAAAAAGAAGGTAAGTGGAAGTTAATTGTTGTAACATAAGCCTTCTTCTCTCAGAAAAATGGAGTTCTCTGTTTCTTTGTTTTCAAATGGATGTCCAACATATGCTTAAACTAAGAATATTTCTCTATACAAGCCAGACATCTGGGTACTTTTCTCAACTGAGCTCCCTTTAAATTTGCATTAAATGCTCAGACTGTCCCGCAGTGCGCACACAGATGCTACAGATTGAGAACCTGCAAGCACACATGCACTTGCATTTGATTGTGAGAGCAGAGCATTCAAAGGATGTCTTTTGGTCATGCCCAGCTACTGTTTGGGGTTTGTCAGCACAATCAGTGAACTGCAGAAGCTTGGCTATGGGTGTGTCTTACCTTTTAAATAATTCTTCTGTTAATACTGTGCAGCTTTTCTTTTTTCATGCCAAGATGGTAACATACACTGATGAGCAAAAAGAACAGGCTAATTTCTCTGGCACTAATTGTTCCTTACAGCTTACAGATCTACACTGTCTAAACAGCCTTGTGCTCTGAACAAAAGACCTCCCTATTGGAGAAGTAACTATTTTTGACTTTAAGAACTGTGCTGAACTCAATAATCTCTTCCCGTTATGTGGCTCAGGAACTGAGAGGTTTAATAGTGAAAGAAAAGAAAACAAAACAAACCTCTGCAGCATAGCAATTTTAAAACACATGGCTAGTTCAGTAGCAAAACGAATGTGGAGACCAGCCTTGTGCCTAGGGAAGCAAGCACATTCATTTTTATTACAGTAAGAGCAGGATTATTGCTTTACATCATATGTTCGTTATTTAACTTTCCCCTCAGAGCCTGTAGCATGCTCTAGGCACTATGTAAATAACAATTCTTTCTGTGTAAGAAATGCTGTTCTCTTATTTTTTTATATGGTTACCTGTTAGCAATAACTGAAAGCCTCTGCCTGGGTTTGAGACTTAGCTTTACAATCCCAGCAGGCTGAGAATTCTAGGTAGTAAACAGACAATAAATGCATCTATCTAGGAGTTGGAAATGTGTGGGTAATTTTCTTTCTTCTGATTGCCATTAAAAAATATAAATTGGACATTTTAGTGTTGAACTGAATAAAATTCTGAATCATATGGCTGAACCTCTGCTCTTTTAGTTTACCCCAGCGCCTGCAATGCAATACAGACCTTATCAAGCAGTCTTAAGCCTTCTCTTTGTTTCCCTGATTTCAGTCATCTTGACACTGATGTGAAATTATCACAGCTCACCATACCTTACCAGGAATTGTATGAGTTCAGCTGTTCCTAAAGGAAATACTGGATTGATCAAATGAAGGCAGAGTGCCCATGCCACAGAAACATCACTTGTAGGTTTAATATATGTTCTTCCTTTTTCTACTCAGTTGTCGCGGCAGGGGGGATACACATTGTTCCTGCCTTTACATTACCTCACTATATGACATATGAATCTTAAATGTGATGCTTGATCTAGTTCAGATGCAGGATGTGGGTCTTGGCTAGGAGAATTGTCCTATGTGCTGATGTCAGTGGCATTCAACGACAGGTGAAATACATACATTTTTACAGGCCTGATACTAATAACAAATATATGAATGCAAATGGATTCAAGAAGTCTGGGTTTGGCTGCTGAACTGCATACTGCAATTCTATTTAATAAACAATGTAGAGGTTCTCTATTCATGAGTGATTTTTGACATTCTTCACTTGCTACCAAAGAAATTCTCTGCATTGGCCTCTAACATGCTAAGAAGGGTTATGGTAAAGTGCACAAGCAGCCTTTACAGCTATGTCCCCCTTGGAGTCACCTGGAACTTTGCAGAATGTAAGGCAAAATCCTCTTCCTGGAAAAAAAAAGAATGAAAGGGTTTTGTGGAGATGTTTTGGTACCAGTACAACTTGCCTCACCTGAACATATCTGAAGGAAGAAACTGGTAAAACTTCCTCATGAGAGGAAGAGAAGGGGCAGGAACTGCCTTTGTCTCTCTGGTGCCCAGGGACAGGACCTGAGGGAATGGCCTGAACTTGTGTCAGGGGAGGTTTAGGTTGGATATTAGAAAAAGGTTCTTCACTAAGAGGGTGGCTGGGCACTCTAACAAGCTCTCCAGGGAAGTGGTCCCAGCACCAGCCTGACAGAGTTCAAGTGTTTGGACAATGCTCTCAGATACATGGTGTGACTCTTGGGGACGGTCCTCTGCAGCGCAGGAGTTAAAATGATCCTTGAGGGTCTCTTCCAACTCTACTTATTCTGTTATTCTGTGAAGCTTTTTTCTGTGATTCCCACATATGAAGAGGGATATTGTCTTCTGGCTGGGATGTGGGTAATGTAGATTACAAAGATTGTCTGTCAGGATGATTCTTCACTGACAGAGGGCTATGCTTTTGTTTCAATAGTAGCTATATACACTTTGTAAAAGAAGTTCTGTCCTGTTCTAGGTCATAGGGCCATCTTGAATTGAGTGGTGCCCAAACCTTTGGTGACAGTAATGTGTTGCATTTAACAGCATAACATTTTTTGTTCCATACATACACCAAATGGAAAAAATTGATTTGCTTTGCTTTGCATGCCTTCACCTATTCTAGAAAGCATTCAACATGCTTCTGCTCAGTCACTGTGAGAATAACAACAAAAAAGGTTGTTAAAAACAATCAAAAGATCCCACCCAAGAATAGCAGCATTTTCAGCTTTGTCTGCTATGGTGGAGCCTTTGTTGCCCTCTGAGTTCTGTAGTTCATCAGTACATGAAATCCCTGTGAGAATGGAAAAAAGACCTACAGTTACAAACTCCACCTGCACCTCCTCTGCTTTCAAAAACAATGGCCTTGCCCAAGGCTTAAAAGTGCACGTGCAGAAGGGATGAACATCCTTTCATTTCTTCCTGTAAGTTATTTGGAACTTTCTCTTCACACTCTTTTTAAATTTCCCCTGTTTAGCCTGGGCAAAGTGTTGGTTTTGGTTTTGTTTTCTTTTTTTTTTTTGTCAGGAGTAAGGGTGTAGCGCACTGAGGGTCTTTGTACAGAATAGACCTAAACCTATCTTCTTTTACACACTCTTAAGGGATCTGCACTATGCCTAGGGCTCACCTGGCTTTCCTGGCAGAAGAAATCAGATTATGTTCATTGTAATTTATATCAGACAGTTTCTTCTGTCTTTTTGCATCAAAATTTACCTGCAAATCCAAGAATCACAGGGGCTCTGTGTGGGACTCTTTAAGAATTTGTTCTAGTCACAGTCTAGTGTTGGCAAGAGAGCTCAAGCTTTATCTTTTATTACTTACAAGTCACTCAAAAAGGCAGCCCCATGTGCAAAATATTTATGAAATCTAAGTCTACATACTTTGAAGCAGTGTGCCGGTTTGGACACAAATCCAGGAGGAAACAACCCGAGAGGGGCGTCTCTCTCTCTCTCTCCTGCCTGCCAGGCAAGCAGGCCCCGGCAGCACCTCCCCCACAAGTTCGGGAAAATAATTTCTCAAATGAAAGTGGAAAAAACTTTTTATTTAACAAATAGAGTCCCCCGCTGTCAGGGCAAAAAAGGATATTGAAACCTCCGCCCCTGTCCCCTAAAAGAGGACTATGGATTTTAGAGTTCTTTCTGTAGGTAAAACCTGCAGTCCTGAGCTGGGCCGGGCCGGCCAGGCAGGGTCCGACGATCCCCCTTGGAGGGTCCCGCCGAGCAGGTCCGGAGATGACAGCCGGGCTCAGATGAAAAGCAAGCCAAAAACAGTCCAGAAAGGAACAGAAGCTGCTGAGGCAGATCGCAGTCCCTTCTCCGCTGAGAGCCGAAGAAGCTAGAGAGCAAAACTCTTCTAACCCACAAAAGTTGTCAGATCGAGAGAGAAAATGCAAACATTCTAGTTGCAAGGTCAAGCTGGCTGCTTTGAAGAGTTCTCTCGGTTTCTCTCTCCCCCCTTTTCAAATTAAAGGTACACTAGAGATCAAGCAGGTGATGGAGAATACAGTATGGACATAGAATCACCCCAAGACAAGCTGTCAGACCATTGTCCTCATGATTCCAAACTTGTAACTGATACAACTGGAAGAGGGATATTTTCAGACCATGCTGCCATGTCTTGAAATTTTCCACTTCCCACTGAATATAGGTCTTATTTTGTAATGTTTCAGGAAGGTTGCCTTAGTCAGTGTTAATTCAGAAAGGATGGGACATCAAATTGAACAGGAAAGAAGGGATGGGTAGAACAGTTGAGCAGATGGGTAGAACAGTTAAGCTCAAAATAGAAGAGCCAGACCAGTCAGAACAGTTTAGTTGACAAAGAAATCCTGATTTTAGGAAAGGGATGGTAGAAGGCCAGTGGATTTTGCAGCACAGCATCGAAGAGGAAATGAAGCACCAGGAAGGCTTCATTTTCCTTTTGAAAATGTAATGGTTCTGTTAACAGCTGTCTGACTAACAGCAGAATGCACCTTATGTGTGCCTGTGTGTCTGTGATATAGCAAGAGCCTTTGCCTAGGCTGCTTAGGAGTTAACTTTCAAGCAGTTAACCTGCCAACTGTTTGGCAAGCTGCAGAGGCATATCAAGAATGGATTACTATGGGTGAAAAACATAACTTCGAAGGAATGCTACAGTTTTCTTCCAGCTTTTTTCATCACTTTTTAAAAACTGGGTATTTTGGTGTGTTCAGCTGATTAGTCTTCACTAGGTCTCACAAGTCTGATCTAAACTGAACTGAATAGTCTTCAGGGATTGGATCCTGAGCAAATATTCACTTAAAGCTTGAATGAACAGTAGTTTATTTCATGGACACTGAATGTGTCCACAGAAGAATAGTACTAAGCTGTAAATTAACTTCCTTACTAAGAAGTAGCTTCCTTGTGTCGACAAGCTCTAAGTCAGCAGTATAATGGTCTATGGAGATGGAGGAATGTCTTGCAGTAATTACGACATATTTGCAGCCAGCAATTCAGTGATTTGCTGACTTCAAAAAGCAAACTCCTCATGTGCATAAGCCAGGCTTTCACACTGGTCTGGAATGAAACAGCTGTGATACAGCTAAGGGCACCCTGGTTTATCCTTTCACAGACTCCACCTTTGTGTGCTACTATTAACTGGTGAAGGATGTTTGTACAGGCTGGGCATAGGCAGAAATTAAGTCCATTTTGTAGGGAAAAAGGTAGGAGGAAAGTGTAAGGGAGGGTGAAGGCTGAACTGGCATAAACAATAACTCACATTAGTTATTCTCTCTCTGTTCACATGGCAACTTGTTGAAATTTGCTTTGGTACTACATTTTTCCTCAGGATAAATATTGATTTGATGGTTTAGAAACCAGTCTTGTCAAAGAGAAAAGAGATAAAACAGGGTGCTCCAGGTAATTTGAATATTTGCAATAACACCAACGGATGAGGAGTCATCCAGTTATTTAAAGCTCATTAAACATGTAAGTAAATAATTAAGCTTGTGAAAATTTTAAAAGCACAAACTTTGCTATGAGAGATTAATTTTTAATCACAGCTAATATTGTCCTGCAGCCATAGGCATGCAGGATTTGAATGCCATTTTTATGTGGCAGAAGGAAGCTTTTCACTTAGATTGGTTTGGCAGAAAATTTGAAAATATTTTACCTTTAATATATGCATGTGAGGCCCAGGTTCTCTTACGCAGACCCATATAGATCAGTAGCAGTATTGGAGCTGATGAAAGTGTTACTTCCAATTAGAAGAAAATATTGTCATTTTGATGTATGAATGTATGAAAGGCTGATATGAAGTTTACCAGTGGTTTAGCAACTGAACTTGAACTTGTTTTTATAGGAAAGATAAAGGCTGATTTTTGTCCTCTCCTTTATTTTGTGTTTATATAGAGTTGAGCAAAACTTGACTTTGTAGCTGATCTCTACTGATGTCACAGAATCACTTTTCTTATCCAGAGCAGCAGGGAGGAACTCGACTCAGACGTGAGTGACAGGGATTTATGAAGTGTCAGAAGTGGGGTCATTTGTGTGTTGCTTTTCCGCCCCCCTCTCCTGTACTGGTTGCATTCAGCCTCTGGTTCATGGCCATCCACAGCTCCAAGTCGGTTGGTGCATCTTAAAGAAAGGAGAAAAGCCTGCCATCTGCTCTGTACCACTGCTGCCAAAACTCCACAGAATACAAACAGCAAGTCAGAGCTTAGCTGCGGGCAGCTCCCATACACCTAGGAGCTGCCAGGGACTGCAAGTCAAAAGATGCAAATACAAACACTGAATGTCTGCAAATCAGTCCCAGGAACAAAAAGCTGGAAGAACTAGGGTTTTGAGATTTTCCGTAAAGTATAGGTAAAATAAGTGTATGCAGGATTCTCATGCAGTAGTGATAACTTGGAGTGTGTAAGGGTACACATAGTTTAGTGCAATGTATATTACTATTGATATTTGAAGACACAGGTTAGAAACTAGAGTTTACTTCACAGAAGATTCTGAGTTGGAAGGGAAGGGACCGATAAGGATCACCAAGTCCAACTCTTCTAAGTAAATAGCCCATATGGGGATTGGACCCACAAATCTTTTTGTTGTTGGCAGCATGCTCTAGAAAACAGAACAAATCTTAGGGTCAGTTGCTGTTTTTCATAAAAGCAGCCTTACTTTTTCTTCATCAATTTTCCTCAGTAAACAATTTAGGCATCCAAGACTACCTGTTCTCAAATCTTAAGACACATGCCAGAAAATTGGTCAGTGAGGATGTTCTCTGGAATTGTAAGTGGCCAAGAAATGTGGAATTGAAGTGACAAAGAGGTATGTTTAACTTCTACTACTTGCTAATAGCAAACAGATTAATTCCATACATCAAACTGGTTTTTTGTGCATAGCAGGTCAACTATCAAAACAGGGAGGGCATCTTTTTAAAGCACTGGATCATTCAAGTCTCCAGAATTAGTTCTAGTTGGTGAAGGAGCCAGTAACTCCTGCACTGCTGGAAAATTTTAACCTGAAACACAGTGGCTTGCATAAAGCTTTGATAGCAGTGACAGTACTGCAGTAGATTTACTCTGACATTCCCAAGGTTGTAGATACTGTGCAAAAGGAAGAGGTGACACAAAACTCCCGACTGCTGGTCCCCCTCCAAGCAGTCACAGCATAGCAGGATTTTTTAAACTGTGTATTTTCCTGTGAGAACAAGGCATCCAGCCATGGTGCCATAGTTGGTTTGACACCTCCTCCAGCTCCCTTGTGGCAGCGTGTGCAGCTGAGTGTGATTTGTGATATAGCAGTGTGCACGTGTACTTTATATTTATGCCCTGTGCCTTTGCAGGGATAGTAACATAGAAAGACAGAGTGGTAAGATCCCTTAAGAAGTAATTTTTTCCACCGTGTTTTTCCAAAGTAGGATCAACTAAACATAAACTTTTCCTAATAGCATAGTTAGCCAAATTTCCTCAGAGTACAGGGTGAAAAATTGCCATGGGTTGACACAGCTAGGGAATTAAAGATACAACAAAATAAAGGTAATAGTGTAAATCAAGATGGACTCCTGCTTCTTACTGTTGTTCTGTGGGAGGTTTCAGTCCATTTCGCTGAGTGGCAGTCTACAAGAAGGGCTATAATCCAGCTGTAGCCTGCAGGAACACACCTGCACTGGGGCAAAGGTAGCTAAGCTGCTCAATGCACAGAGGATGCTCAGTTTTCCTTCATAAATGACCCAAAGAAACCCTTGAAAAAAAAGAATTTATCTTTTTTTTTTTTCCCTCTGGAAGGAGTATTTTCTTATGTAGGCAGGGTCACACTGCATCCACCAATCACTGCTGTTTCTATGTGTTCACATGCAACAAGCTAATCAAGAACAAGCTAATTAGACAGAACTGATAAAAAAATTGGTAATTATTCTCTGAAAGCTCTGATCTATGGTTGATACAAAAATGAAGAGTTTGTGCTTCTTAATGTGTTTCCCATTTGCTGTCTCATGTTCTTTCTAGCTCTTCCTAGATTTTCTTATTTGTTTGTTTTAAACGCCATTGAAACCATGGCAGCAAGGGCAGTGGAAGGAAAGAACAAAGAAGGTGGAGAAGATGGAGTCTTTTTACACCTGAGTTTCGGGTAAGAATTTTTTTTTATTCTGTAGACAGCAGATTTTCATTCTTCATTTTTTTCATTCTTGCTTTGCTGGAAAACCCATCTTCCATTTTTAGAGGCTAGTTTGGGGGACAGCAAAACCTGTCCCCAGTTATTTCTACAACCTTTGTTCTATCCATGCAGCCTGAGATTTCCCAGCTCTAATACCCTACAACTCACATTGTATATAAGATCATCATATATGATCTTATATACGGGAATCTATTCAGGGCACAGTATTATCTATGCAGTGTTACGTGCTTATATGCCTAAACTATAATTGCACAGGGAGGAGTATTGCATAAGCTTTGTGCTATCAGAGAGTTATTTATAATGCATACTGGAACACGTATATACCTTTGAATAGCACCCTAATCATTGTGTACAATGTGTGTAAGTAGAAGACAAGAGCAAGTGAGACATTGTGGCTCCAGAGCTGCAGCTCTAGAGTGTGCCAAAGAAATTCTAGTCATTGTCGGTAGCTTCAAAGGTACTCATCTGTGAGAGGCTCATAAAATTTTTAACTGGAACTGAAAACAACATAGGGAATTTAAACCCGAATGTCCCAACTCAAGCATTTCCAAATCACTCTTGGAGATCAAGAGTGAAATTCTGAACCTATAACTCTGAATGGATTTTTTGAAGTGGCAAAAAATTGGACAAGTGCTTAATTGAGGACTAAAATCACTTTGCAGCCTTTAAAATCCAGCCTTAGTTTACTTTTCAGAGTCAGCGAACTGCTTTACCTTTATGTGCTAAAGGGACTGCAGAACATGCAGGTGAACTGCACAGAATCTTTGTATCCTGAGAGAAACACGTTTAACCCAACGAGTAGCAGGTTGAATCTGAAGAAGAGTCTGAACTTCTGTAGAAGTTGTCTGTGGATAAACATTTATTGCAAATGAGAACCCTTCTGTATTTTAAGAGGAATCCATGTAGTTTCTTGTCCTTTTTTGACCAAAGCAGTGGTAGTGGAATCAGGAAAAGAAAATAAATAATAACCAGACGGGCCTGGTTCAACCTGAAAGATACTCTATGAACAAACTCTCTATCTGAAGTTAAACTACTGAAGTAACACCTATTTAATCAGAAGAGTGTATGTTTAGAGAGACAAAGTCCAACTAATTCATTTCTAAAAGAGATCACAACGACATCTTAAATATGTGTGTGAACACTGAAGTTATATTGAAAACTATACAAAGCTATATTAACTCCTATCTCTCTAAGATTAGGACAACATATGACACATAAAGTATTAAGGGCACTAATGGAAAAAACACCTTTTTACAGAAATGAGATTGTACAGGTTTCATATATAGTTTTCTTAATCATGGCTTCTTATGAGCTAAAACTCTTACTGGCACCTGGATTCCAAAAATTTGTCATGGTAATATTTAATTGATTTTAATAAAGGAAGTAAAATATGCCAAAACCTAGAATGCATGATTTATCTTGGGAGAGCTTTAAATGATACCACACAAATAAAACTTGTCTTGCATCTTTCTGTATGGTCTGCATCCCCTCCTTTTAACATTATATACCCAGTTTTCTCATGCCTTCAATTCCTTTATAGATCTCTTCTGAAAACTAATAGTTTTGGACTGATTGCTAGGAATCATTTTCACTGCAGATTTCTTCCTGGCAGGCTACAATGATTCAGTAGATTACCCACCACTAAAGAAAAGTCCTGGAAATCTTAGTCAAAAAATTGTCCCTGATCATAATCACTTTTAGAAAAATATAAATGTCAATACTGATGAGCAGCTCAGGGAACGCCTGGACAGATATCACAGAATACTGCAATTGTAATAAAATTCTTCCCTGAATGTGCAAGAAGAAAGTGAATAAGTTTTTACAGCTTTCAAGAAAAACAAACAGGTATCTCATTGCTCCGTAATTCCGATGGAGACAATGCTGAAGACACTGCTTTTCTTAAGGAAAAGAAAATGTTTTAATGGCTGCCTAGGAGAGCCCTGATCTAGTGAATCCTGACTTGGCGGAAAAAATGACCGGAGTAATTTTTGCCTTTTAAGGTAGTAGAGTCAGTAAAAATAGCTAAATCCTGTACAATACTCTGATGCTTAAGAAATGGAGAAAACAGCTAATGGGTGAAATAAGAAGCCCCAGAATTATTACTTTTTGTGGAAGGTCTGTCTAGCATGTCCAGGAGCATGTGCAGGAGGAGAGAATGACTGCGTAAAAACATGAGGACAGAGAAACAGAGGTTGATTGTTTTGTCCTTCTCCAAACAGGGGCAGGTGGGAATATGCTGAAACAGAAGTGAGAAGTGAGAAGTAACAAGAGAGAAGTGAGAGGTGAGAAGGAGGTCTTCTGAGGTGGAGAGAAACAGAAGGAACCTCTTCCGAAGGAGGTGCAGGATCTGGATACCGAAGTCAGTGACTGTGGATGCTGGACAATCACAAGGCAATATTTCACTTGGGCATGTCATGGTATAAAGAGGGAAACTGGCCAAGAATGGAAAGGATAGCTTAGGCACCGGAGCCTCTGTGGAAAGGCATGATAGATTTTGAGTCCTTCAAATCCCCTGGAAGTTTGTTGATATCTTGACTAGTGGCTGCACACTCTGGCAACAACACTGTGGGCTGGTTAAAGGCAGCAAGAGCATTAGCCTCTCCAACTACCTCACAGGATGCCACAGTAATGGATGGGAGGGGTGAGGGTGCACCAGGGAAGGTTAAATTCAACTTTGTCCCTCTGCTGCAGACACTAGAACAATAGTTAACAGATACAGAGAGAGATACCTGTTCTTCATATAATGACAAAATGAGCAGAAGCAGGAACTGGCTCCTCCTGAAGCCAAGAACAGGACTGTGTCTCCAGAGCAAGCTGTCTCCACCCAAGATCCAGCACCGGATGCCTGCAAGAAGCTAAAAAATGTAGAGGCCAAACTGACTGCCTTGATAAAAGTGCTGGAAATATTCAGAAAGTGCAGATATTTCAATGGGGCAAAATGTAACAGCTGGCAGAACTCAAAAGCTGCCTGATTTTTTTATGTGTGACAACAGTGCCAAGCAAACCCCAATGTGAGCAATCAAGTTAGAGGAAAACAAGTTAGGCTCTACAGAGCAGACTGAAGATCGCTAAGTGTGGAAGTTGACTGGCAGTTCTAAGCAGCTCTGGAAAATTTTGGGCTTGAATAGAGATCCTTCATTCTTCATTACATGTTTTTCTTGATGTTTGAGGAAGCTCAAGGTTTGAAGAAACACCCCTAAAGCTCACTTTCTGAACTTGTTTCTCCAGGCGTATAAAGAGAACAGAAGCAAAACCTCAGTCCTTTCTATGCAAAAAGGAAGTGTGAAGTGGAAAGCAAGTCCTTGCCTGTAAGCATGGACATGGAAAAGCTCAGTAATGCAGAGTACTCATGACCTCAGTAGAGGCCAGGAGATAGGAGAAGAGGAGGGTATGGTTTCGACGACAGCAAAAAAGGATGACTCCTTCTTTGAGGGCACTGTAGTTTATGTTAGACAAGAGGCCTGTATCCTCCCTTCTTTTAAACGGGCACAGGTTGCACAGGGAGGATGCAGAGTCCTTTTGTGGAGGTATTCAGAAGTCATCTGGAGACATTTCTGAATGACATGCTTGAGGGGACCGTGCTGGGGCAAGGGAGGTTGGATTAGATGACATCCAGCAGGGCCTTCCAACCCGACCCATTCTGCAACTAAGTGAGATGCTGTCAGAAGGTCTGAGGCACTCTTCCAACCCTACAAGGGATACAGTGTGAGCTGGGGAAGCTGCTGGAGAACCTAAAAACAGAGCTTTGGTTGTGTGGAGGCCATGAAGCTCACTGACCTGCGTATTGCAGTGAGGCTAGGTAAATAAAGCCTTTCCAGGGCCTGAGGGTGGCTTGCTCTGAGTGTAACTTTTAAGACCAGAGGTGAGGGACAGCACGCTTTCCTCCATGGCCTCTGGACATGCTGGCGCTGAAGCAAGAAGTACACTTATGGACTAGTTCCGTCCTGTCTGTCCTTCTGGTTCATAGGCTGGTTTTGAACACGTGATGGTGTATTTTCTTCCCTTCTGGAATGTCATTATCTAGTGAAGGAAAAACATCACTTCCTAAAACATATCCCCTTGCCACTAAGATTTGCACTGAATGTTGTTGTCTGCAGCTCGAAAGGTGTGGGTGAGAGAAGTTTTGTTAATCAGAGACTGACTTTATCTCCATTTAAATCTACAGTCAGCACATGCAGTCAAAATCCCAGGTGCATACCTCCACTGACTCAATTGGGCTACTCAAATGTATGCTGTTTATATAAAAGGCTGAAACTTTTGTAGTAACAAACTCAGTGTAGGAGTCTTTATTCAGAAAAAAGTTGCACTGAGTTTCATAACAACTGATACATAATCTCAAACAGGTAATTTTTGATTTTTTTTTTTGTAAAGTTTAAGAAACCAAAGTAATGCAGCTGATGTTGAATAACATTTGGCTAACCTCAAGGAAGTTAGGGTAACTGACCATTTTAACTTACATCTCAGGGGCTTAATTTGGTGAAGTTTATATCCTGGTAGATCCATGAAGATTCATCCATCAGTGCCTAAACTGAGGTTAGATGAAAACATATTGCATCCTTTCATTTGGCTTTCTTTGCATTTGATCAGGTTCTATGTCTACTAGGCGTCATTTCTGTTTTGTGATGAATTTTTGCTTCCTTGTTCCCTGCACTGGGGATGTTATTAGCATATAAATTTATAATGGGAGATGAAGTGCAGAATTTTGGAAGCATTTCACATTGAACTTTAACATTGTGCTTAGCTATCCATCCTGTGCCATGGCTGGCACAGAAACCCTGGCTCACGCAGCCCAGCCTATCCCTGTATCCCTGTCTGGCAATGCCTATGTAATGCACAATGAAATATTTCCATAGGAGTCCTATTTTGGGTTAATTTTTAGCAGACAGACAATTGTATAGAGGAAGGGTGAAATGTTAAAAATACTTTCATGCTGCATGCCATTAACAAGTATACATCTGGAGAATCTGAGGAAGGCAAAAAACTTCTTATCAAATTAAAATTGCTACCTTATATAAACTTCTAGTATTTTAATTGGCAAGTCTACATATTTTTCTTACTCCTCAAACTATAGGTTAGGTCCACAGTTGGGGAAATCAGTTTATTTCTGTCAAAGTCAAAGAATTTTTACCACCTAAGTATTTGGCTGAAAGTATATTTTACATCTAAAAAGCAGTTATTTTCTTAACACTGAGCTTCACAGCACCCTAGTTTATATAGCTAACTGCAGATGTAATTTTACTCATAGTAATGTTAAATGTTTGAGACAAATTACAAGGCAATGCTTGTGACGATGGTCTCTCAAAACATCAGTCATCTGGCAACTAACCCACATGAGAAATGGCTTTTAAATCACCCTTCTTAAATACAAGATAACATCAAGAAGTGTTTCTCATAACTGCTTAAACCGTGGCTTGCTTGTATCTGAGCTACAGTATATTTATATTTTATTTAAAGGACTTAGAACCATCTTATTAATGACTGCTGCCAGTTTGAAACCTGTGTTTATCTTGAGAGATGGAGAGGATGAGCAGAAGGTCTTGTGTCCCCGTCAGGCACTGGGACAGGCCTGCAATATTCTTTGATTGGAAGGCAGCAACTTCCCAGATTCACTTCTTTGCATGGCACAGATAAGCACTTCAAAGCTTCCCCTACTGCAAGGCATAGTGGAAGATGTATTTAAACCTTCTGTTTCTTTGCAGGTGCAATAACTAAACAGCAACTCTCTTACCTACTTTCTTCTGTAAATAGGACGGGAAGAAAAGTGTGTGTTGAAGGTTGCAGTAAACAGCATGTGGTAGTCACTTGGACTCATTGGGCTGTAAACCAGGCTGGAGTGACTAACACTCCCACGCTAGGTAATATAAATCAAAGCTAGGATGTTCAGTGAGAGCCTAGGTTGCTGTGAAGTAATAACAATGCAATTACTTTATTCTAAAAGTTAGGAAGCTCTTTCCAAGAAGACCTTACAAAAGCTGTCACCGTCCTCTGACTCAGATATTTCAAATCAAGGGAAAGTAAACTAATACAGAACAGATGCTTGAAATACAGCATAATCTTCAGTGTGTGTCCCAAGATAAGAGTGAGGAATCTTGAAGCTATGTTTCTGCAACAAGAATGCCAAGTAAAAAAAAGAGGTGATCAAAGTTCTTTGAAAGGTAATTTTTTAAAATGCGAGTATTGCTGATCGCTGTCTTTCCTGCTTCTTGAATTTAGTCCAAACTAGATAATCTTGAGCTAAAAATAGCTTGCATTTCCAGATGAAATATCTTAAGACCTAACAGCTAAAGGTGTATTAAACTGTGTATTAAACTTTATTGCCAAAACCTGTCACAGAAGTCTTTGCTTTATACCAAGACATTTCTTGGCATGCTTGTCTAAGCCCACAGTCTTCTGTAGTATCCTGACATTAGGAAACATCAGTCTTGCAGCGTTAACAATGATGTGTTTTGCCTTGTAGAAGTTACAAGTACAAAGAAACAACTTCCTCCTCACTTCCGCCTGTGAGAACACAGCGTGTTTTCCTATTTTCAGTTCCACCCCTTCATTCCACTGCATAATGTCTTTTCCATTAACAGTAATTTACAAGTCCTCTGACCTCTCAATAACTGCTGCAGCTAACAGTCCCTTTGCAGGTCTGCAGCCCTCCCTTCCACCCAGCCTTGGACCCTACTGTGGGCTGCTTGTTCAAGGCCAATGTAATGAGGGAATGGGTTGAAGGGGAAGACTATCTTTTGGAAAAAGACAAAAGATCAGGTCTTCTCTAAAAGTTCATGTCATGTGAACTGCATATTGGGCATAACTGGCAGGCCTTTAGTACTGGAAGCTGCAAGGGAAGAGGCCATGAACTCCTCTGTGCCACTTACAGCTGCTGTCAGCCAGTTTGAAAGGGATGAAAACAACCTACTGCATGCCTCAGCTAGGTGAAAGCAGCACATGGCACTTCTGCTCAAACGTATTTTAAAAAAGAGCAGCCCCTAGGACAGGAGACACTGGAGAAAACGTGAGGATATCTATGAGATGGAGGAAGTGGAGGAGACACGTCGAAGGAAGAGACACAGTCTTGGAAGGAGCCACTCCATGCCAAAGAAGGGACACTCTGCAGGGAACTGTGGCACGTGTAGGACTCAGTGTGAAACAGTGGAATAGTACGGCAAGAAGCAGTGGGGGAAAATGAGTTAGAAGCAAGGAACAGTAGAAAGAACCATTACACACTGACCCCAGCTGTCCACATTGCCCAGTGCCTCACAGAAAGAATTGGGGCACAGGGACTGATTGTAACATCTACTGAAAGCAAGGGATGTTGAGACCAGAAAGGGGTAGGAGAGGTGCTTAACTTGAACTTGGGAAGGAAGGAGAAAGGTCTTTCCCTAAGTGTTTGTTTATGTCTGCCTTTTTCCTCTCTGTTTCTGAACCAGTAGTTGAAAATTTGTGTTAGCTGTCAATAAATTAAATAAAGCATGAAGTCCCATGTGAGACTGCTTTATCTGCAAAGACCTATACCTTCCACAGGACACAGAAGCCAGAATATTTGCTGTGCATGAAAGAGTTGGGAGGTACAAATGTCTTCAAGAAATCCACAGGAGTCGCATGTGCTCATCTGCCCTGAAATCTCAAGCTACCCAAACATAAGAATAGTTATTCTTAGAAACTATTTGCAGTGTGGCTATTGACTTTGTGTTCGTACAGCCTACTCATTGGATCTAACTGTGCCCCCTTCCCCTGTGGTCCTTCTTGTACCATTTGCCTACGCGTGTCCCTCGGTGACCTCACATCACTGCCATGCCACAAGGAGAAGAAAAACTGGATAAATGATATCCAGTGGTGCACAAAGATTTCTCACTATTCTACAGGTATTTTAACAGAACAAACTAAATCAAATGTTCCATTCACTTCTCACGAACAGCTGTATGTTAGCTGTCTTATTGGAAAATGTTGTTCAAATGTTTTAACAGTTGGCACCAATTCCCAGAATTTAAAAAAATCCAGTGTTCTGATGATGCTGCAAAAACTCACACTTTCCTTAGAGGAACCTAAGTTTAAATAGACATCAGTAGCAGAGCAATTGTCAGCGCTTCAGTATTGACATAGCTCTGTTTCCGCTGAAGTTAAATCACTAATTATTTTAAAAATTCCATCCAATATAACTTCTTTTTCAAACTCCTTCTTATGTGGGATGAGGCATAACACTTTGTTGACTGTAAACTAAATGTGCTCTTTCTTCCTGTGTTCTGACTGACCATGCAGAAATTCTTTGTTTTAGAATTTAAAATTACAATCCAGCAATGTTTGGAAATGTGTAAAATGCAAAGCTCTAGCATATGGTGAAAAACACACAGCTGCATTTATACATTAGATAAAGACCTTGTTTTTATTTCAGTTTTACCACCAGATGAAGGTACAGACAGAATGAATCTGTTGAAGTCAGTGACACTATGTAGCAATTACACTGGGGAACCCATGGTCAGAATCAGGAACTTTTTTATTTTGGCCAGCCCTCAGCCTGTTTTGTGAGATGTTGACACACAGGTACTAAGGGAAGGAGCTAGGGTTACTGTGAAAATGAATGTGTCATCTTTTATTAAGTGTAGCATTATTAATTTGAATATTCACTGTTATCTGTGAAACTCCAGTGCATTATGTCAGATCACGATCTGCCTGAGCTCTCTGGAATTTGCTTTCAGGTGTTTGTATTTCTGTGCCACTTGAAAAAAATACCATGGTGGTAGTCTGAGCATGGAAATAAAAGCCAGGAAACTCGAAGATACGATTCCCTCAGTAACCGTGTATCATCCAGATTGCTCACAATAAGGCAAAGCATTAACAGCATGAATGATAACATCAACCACTTCACTGCAGAAGAGAAATGGCAGTGCATTATGCCTGTAGAGGGAACCATAATTTAGAGTTGCCTGCCTTTTGTGCATTACTTGTTTTCATTCACAGAGCATTTTATGCCTTGAAAATGCACTGCTATACTTTCACAAATTGTCCTGCGTGATTTTACGGGGCTCCTGACATGTAACAAGCAAAAAAAATTTGGAAGAGTTTGCATGATGGGTGGTTTCTAAGGGAGGACCTCATTTCAGAGGACTCCTTCAGCCATCAGAAAATAGTTGCTAGGACCAGGTAATTTCTCTGGTAGATAAAACACACTATCATTCATGGATTTTTTATTTGGAGCAAGTCAGCTTGCTCACTGCGAACTGTTAAAAATAAATTGAGATTTGTTTTTATAAAGTTTGTGAACAGTTATAAATTTCTCCACAAACTGACACAACTGAATTCATCCTTATTTGTGCCTATCTATCCAATCGTTACATTTCACAGTTCCTTGCCTTTTTATTGCCATAAGTGACATGGAGTACAGGACGTCTGGTCCTGTTGAAGCTGTTTATTATTGATTGATTCCTTTCAGGCCAACACTCTTGGTACACTCAGTACCTCTGCAGCTGTACAGCTGAGGACGGGTCTGTGCCCAGTTTGTACCGGCTCAGCTCAGGAGATGCGGGGAGCGGTGCAGACCTGGAGACATGGGCGGCTGCAGCACACTCACCTCGCAGGTAACTCCGTGCCCGGGTTTCTGCTCTTTCTTCCCGCAGTCCTCGGGAAGAGAAGCCCGGGCGGGCGGCGCTGGGGGCAACGCGAGGGACTGGGATGCTTCTCGACGCACCTGGGAGCGCGGAGTTTCACAAAAAGCAGCGAGTGCGCGTAGCCCACGGAGCGCTGTCCCGCCGTGTGCGACCTCGGCGAACATACTCATCCCCGCAGTTTGTTTTTGGCTGCACTGTGCACGCCCACATGCAAATAGCCGCACCCTCCCCCACCCCCCCAAACGGCAGCAGCTGCCGAGGGAAAATAAAAAAAGGGGGCGCGGAGGACAAGCGAGCAGAAAAAGAAGAAAGGAAAGCGCAAGGGGAAAGGGCGACGGCGAGAAGACCCCGGAGGGAGGGGAAAAGCAGTGTGCTGGGCGGCCCCGGCCCTGGAAGGGGCGGGCTGGCCCGCCGGGGGCAGCTCCGCGCCGCCCTATAAGAGGCACTGCGGGGCGGGGGCGCCCGGTAGCGGCAGCGGGGCCGGCGTCGGGGCCGGGAGCGGAGCCGGAGGGGATCGCGGCGCGGAGCAGGCGGCGGCTCCCCTCGGGACCGACGGCGGCTGCCGGCCGGAGAGGTGGGCTGGGGGAACGCATCGCGGGCAGCTGTCGGGGAGGCTTCCCACTTGTCCCCGCTCCGCCTGGAACAGGCGGCACAAAGCGAGAGGGAAAACGCAAATGAGTGGTGGTGGGGTGGTGTTCTGTTATTGTTTAGGGGTTTTGTTTGTTTTCTTATTGTTTCGGGGTTTTTGGCTTCCGACGTGGTGCCACTCTCTATGCCCAGCCTGTCGGCAGCGCAGCTTGGAGGATGGTTTACGGCGTAGCGGGGCATCGGAAAGGGGCTAATAATGTTTGTGTGTGTGCGAGGGGCGTGGTTGTGTGTGCTTATATTTTAAAAAATAGTTATTTTATTTTAGCTTATCCTGAGCGAGGCGACTCTGACTTGGCAGCGCTCACGGAGGGTGGCTCACCTTACCGCTGCCTCTCCCAGCCCCGGTGGGTGCTAGAAGATAACGGAAGGGCTTTCAACCCCTTCACTCCTACATGAATCCTGTAAAGTCGCGGGGGTGGGATAAAGGAAGGGCCTTGGGATGGGGGGGAGTGTAAAAATAAAAAATCGATGTGGCTGCCTTTGTGATGGGCAGGAGGCTCAGTTGCATGCAACAAATCGTGCTGCTGCGTGCCAGACTGTTGTGAAGTCTGGAGTGCTACACTGCAACCTATCATCAGGCTGTTGTTACAAAAGACGAGCTGCACAGCAGCTCAGATGCGTAAAACATGCCTGGAAAGATACTGTGATTCTAAATGAAAAGTTCTTATTAAACCCTACTTTTCCTAGTTTTAACCGAAAGTTCCCCCTTTCCCCCAAGCTGTTGGTCTGGGAGATTTTAAAGTCTATACAAAAACATACTTAAAGGATCGAAGTTGATTTCAAGTGTGTTGGAATAGACCTCACTGAAGCCAGATAGGTGTAAACATCTTCTAAATTAAAGCCTAAAATGAGTTGAACCTTTTTGAAAATTACTGCTATGGATTAATGCATTAAAATTTGTTTTCACCTTTGAAATTGAGTTGGTCCTTGTACTGCAGAGAACAGCCATGTCTTGGGGATGTTCCATTAACAACAGATGGTCAAGCCTGCTGTCGAAAGGCTATTGTAATGGAGCAGTCTTGCTCAGTTTGGAAAGGGGGTCACGGTACTAAACATTCAGGGCAAATACTTTTTTTGCTTGGTGCTTGTGGCACAGCTTGACTCCCTAACAAGTGGGAATGGCAACGTATGCTGACACTTCCCTGTCACTCAAATCAGTGCATGATTCTGTAATGACCCAGTAGGATATTGAGCTAACGGGACAGTACTTGGGACTCTGCAGTGTTTTACTGATGTAGCAGATAAAACTGGTGTTGGTGGGTCGTCATTGCGCAAATTTGAATTTTAATTTATGTAAAATTGAGTTGTGTGATACAGTCTATATATGATATGGGCAGGAGTTTGATGCCTTTACTCGTGACATGAGCAGTTTGTTTCTTGTAATCATAATTTGGTCAGACTGATTATGGTAAAAATTAGAAGTCAACCCTTAACAAAAAAGATGGGAATATAAGTTTGGTAGCATGGAACACAAGTGTTGCATGGTAGAATTTAAGTTAAACCTGTTGAGAATGCTTAGCATTAAATAATAAAATCACCTTTTTTTATGCTCATTGTAGATATTCTGAGGGGGTTACCAGCTAGTCTCTGGACTGCAAGAGATCACAATTTGCTGTAATTTGGCATTAGAGTGTAATAATCCAGCAGCTAGCACAAAACTATTCACGTAACTTTCTCCCAATAAGTTGTTCCTGAAGGACATGTAGCCGTATGATAGTTATGTGATGTAAACACCTTGGGTGCAGCTGTAAGTAAGGTTGTAGTGTTTCCAGGAGTCATGATAATCTTTTGGATATTAGTTCCAAATATCCTCTGAGTAGAGCTGCATAGTAGTGCAAGCAGGTATGTTGAAAGTTTCTTAATGGTTTCTTCATGCAGTCAGGCTGAGGCACATTTATAAATCAGTGTGCCACACGCAGCTGCTAGCAAACCCTTTTTGTAATGCTAAATTTTTTTCAGACCCAAACATCACTCAGTGCTGTATTGGTGTGATCAGAGGCTTGATCTGGCACCAGAATTTGGTATGTACCATCACTGTGTATATAAAGAGTGGCTCCTGGTCAAGTGTTGAACTACTGAAGATGAAATGCATTTAACTTAAAAAAAGGTCAGTAAGCTTTCTTTGGCCTTTGTTCCAGGAGCGGCATTTTCTCTAGTGCTCCCTAGACTGAACTTCTCCCTCTCTACACAAGGGTAAAGTAGTCTTCTGTGGTTCAGGAATAAGCCTTAGTGATTTAAACAAAGCGACAGCAGATCTTCTGTGCGGATTCTGGGTTGAAGCATTCTCACCTGTTAATCAAGTGTAACACACACATTTCAGAAAGCAAGTCTTCCCTTGCCTTCATCTCTGCAAGCCTGTTCTTTCACCAGTGAGTTCACCTGGCAGAGTTAGACTCACAAAGACAGAGCAAAAGGAGGATTAGAACTGAACTCATCCATCTGTGGCCAAATATGATCAGCTCTGCTAGTGTTTATTATGTGCATTGCACCATGCAGGCACAGTATTTCCTAGGGTGTGGTTTCTCCAGAACTTTAATCCAGAGTAATTGAAGGTTGCTAGTGAGCTAGTAATGGACCTGCTTCATTTCCCCTGGTCTGCCTGTTCTTTTCTCTCTCTGTTTCATCCTTTGTGGAGGCACTGGAGTTCACCAACCAAGGATGAGTGATTGACCAAAAACGCTCTTCTTTTTGCTTGGTGGGGTTTTTTTTTTGTTCACCCCAGCATCCTGTGTTCAGAGTCTTCTCATGGCTTTGTGAGCACTGGTGGCAGCACAAAGATGATGACAGAAGGGAGCAGAGAGGGACCAAAACTACCGCTTTGTTTGAGTAACCTTGAAGCAGGCACCCTCAGTGTTTATGTAGGTTTTCTAGGCTGGGCAACACACCAAATTCTGAAATAAGTCCAGAGGCCATGGCTGACCAAACATCATCATGTTTCTCTTAGGCTGGTTATTCTTGATGACTCCTGTGAGAGGAGCTATAGCCAGGGTTTACTATGTTTAGTAAAACACATTTTATACATAAGATGTTTTCCTTGATCATCTGAGTGTGTTAGGGACTCTGCCCACTTTCTTCAGGTCTGGCATGTCAGAAATTCATGCTCTCTAAGATTATTTCATATTTATGCCAGCTAAGGATTTGAATTCTGAATGCTTGAAACTTTTTTTTTGTGTAGTTGATGAGCATGCACGTCTGCAGTTACTGATACTAAGAGTATAGATAAAAAATACCATGGTAGGACTCTGCTTATAGTGTTTAAAAGATGATCACCACAAAAAACCCAGAAGTTAAAATGTCTTTTAACGTTTAACAAAAGGAATACAGATAATTCAGAAGAAATACCATGACTAGCACTACTGAATGGAGTACCTGAAGTACCCTGTTGCCTTTCTTTAAAATATGTGGCAGCAAAGCTAATCCTGTCTTTTTTAGCATTTTTGATGAGAAGAAAAAGTATTTTTGCCTGCTTTAAGGACCAAGAGAGAGACAGAGTAGGATGGAAAACTGTTGATGCAGCTTTCCTGACACAACAGGCTAACACTGTAGGAAAAATGGGAGCATTCAGATCTTTATTTGTTGGGTTATTAGCAAAAAATCTTGATCATAGGTCATAAAAATGCATGTCAGTTTGAATGGCATAAGTATCCGCATACAAGCTGACCTTCTTCCTCTTCTGTTTTTTTTTTTTCCTAGAGGAATGTTGCTTAGCTGAGCCCTGTCTAATGCAATGAGATTGATTTGCGTTATGCTGACTTTGTTAAAGAACAGTTGGAGTTGGATGGAAAAAGGAGAGCAAAGAGCCTTTCTATGACGGTTCTGGCTTGGACTAGAAAGCAAGGTTATTCTCTGTGAAAGAACAAAGTCAGAGCCTTTCACCACACAGTTCAGAGATCATTCTGGGGATCTGGTTTCCTTATTAGCGAATAGCAGGCAGGATTGTGTGGAAGACAGAGGTGGCCAAAACCTGTTAGCATTCTACTTGCTTGACTCTCTGAAACAACTTGCAGTTTTACTAGCCTGTTTCCAAATGAGTGGTTGATCCTGGGAGCAAGCAAGCCATGCAGCTAATATTCGTTAGCATAGTACTTGTTAGCTTAGTAAAGGTCAAAATTGAGCCATGTGGAAGGTCTCGGAGCAGCCGTTTTGGGGATGTAGGTGACAAGAGCAAGGTTAGGGACCAGGACCTCTGCCGTTCTTGTGGCAACTTGACTGTTTCCTCTTACCTGCTTTCACCATTGTTCTATTAATGGCATGACCAAAGTTTATACTCTTTATGGCAGAAGTCAAAGTGTGTTTTTTCTCACATGGAGCAGGTAACACATCTGTTTTAATATACTTGAGGCTGTGTTGCTAGTGCCAGGAACCTGGATTTAAGTCCAATGTTTTTAGAGATACTCCTGTTGTTACAGGTGAATTTTTGTGCCTTAAAAAGAAACAAGCAAGTTATCATAAATGTTCTTTGAGAGCTGTATTTATGAGGAATGTATTGATATTTTGAGGATCTAGTGGTGGCTTTTTTTCTCTTTCCGTTTAATTATAATTAATAATACTTTAATTATGCTCCTGCAAAAAGAGTTTGGCTATGACTGCCAATAAAAACAGTTAGGACCAAATCTGAATGGTTTTAAAAAACCCCAGAACTCTCCTCATCCAAACAATAAAGCAGCACTGAGCTTTTCTGAGTGCAGATCCATGGATATTTTTTTCTGATACTAGTATAGGAGACAAAGTTCAAAATCTACTCTTCCTCTGAATGCAGTGTTCTTATTTAATAAACTGAATGAATGGATCCTGTATTTGTATTTTTATTCTGCCAATAATGGGAAAAGTGATTTTTATTGAATTTATTTGTTTTAAGGTATTTTAGATGTTTTAATTATGCTTTACCCTATTAAATCAGAGTAGCAGTTCTTACTGCTTTGTTTCCCATCTCTCTCAAACCTATATTTAAATATTCATGCCACAGTAAACAATAAGAGTTTTTCTGCTGTGTCTGGAGCGATCTGGACTCGCTTCTTTCTTTTAGCAAACTAATGCAATCACCTGTCCACCATCTGTTTTCAGATTTATACAGATTTTATTTTTCCCAGGTAATTTTTTTATTCTCCTCATTGCCAGCCACGTCTCCCAGAGCTGCATTCCTTCTTCTTGTGACATACTCTTAATATTCACATATCTACATCTATCCTCCCAATTATGTTCATATATAAAACCAGACATAATTGCAAAATGGAGTTGTCTGTTGCAGTGTGCTTTGGCTCCAGTGGAACTTTCTCAACACCACTAAGAATATTCTAAGAATATATCAATGTGAAAAAGTATGTTTTGGATCCTATATCCATAAAAACTTGCAAAATTTCTTTTTGCTCACCTTGCTCTCTTGTAAGCTTACAGCTTTTCCCACTTCATTCTACTTTTGCACTTGCCTTCTGTTTGGAGTCATTTGGTGGAAATTTAGTTGACAACAGCTCTTCAGCTCTGTGCTTAGTCCCTTGAAGCTTGAGGAGCAAACTAATGGAGCTCTGTTCTGAAAATACTTCTTCATTGCGAGATGTAGCTTAGGACTTAAACAAATTCTGTCATCCTTCTTTCCTGGATATGTCTGTGCATGACGTTGAATTAGGCATACATTAGCCTGCTTTGCATGGCTTTAACTGCCATGCTCACTCTAAGGATTGAAGCTTCAGTGGCGAGGGTACAGCTGGAGCTGAACAATAGAAAGTGTGAGTATCAACTGTTTGCTCTGTGGATCAGGTAAAATGGGAAGATAGGCACACGCTTTCTGGCAGTGCTCCAAGCTAACTGCCTTGTGCCACACCTGACTCAGCAGGTGTGCGGGCTGCCTTATCGTGTGTGCCAGCTATTTTCATAGTCTTCTATGAATAACTTTAGAGATAAGTGGTTATCGAAGTCTGTGTGGGTTGCCAAGATGGATCAGAAATTCATTCTTCTTCATAGCTGACGCTCACTGATTTCAAAAGTACTTGGGCAACTTTATAAAATAAAGTACTTTATTTATTTATACTTATAAAATAAAGTACTTTATCACTTTAGTGGATTACCATTTTCTGTATCACCAGTTGGATGGTAGCCATGTGGGAGCCGAGGTCTTGTTGTAGCCCTATCTGTTATAGGCTTTACAGACTCCAGCTCTGCTCTAGCTGACAATGGTAGCTAAGTACTGACTTTGCCAATTTATGGCTTTCTTTCGTCAATGTAATTTCCTTTCATTGTGCTAGAGGCTTTTTCTTGGCTGATGCATATTTCAGGGATATTTTTGTTTCATTTGCTGTTACTTATAGCTGTGCCACAGATATCGGTGCAGTTGTGTAGATATCAAGCTTAACAGAGCTTATTCTTTATGCCTCTGAATCTCAAAGGCACCACTGTGATGTTCTCTACAGTATAAGCCCTGTTGTGTTCTGCTCTGTTACTGAAAACATGCTGGTTTATGGCATGATGTTCCCAAATGGCAAAGATGGAGAGGAAAATAACACTACAGTTTCTTTTGATGTTACAGGGCGGGCATACACTCAAACTGCAGTTTAATCTTGTACTGGACACCATTGGTGTCTTCATCTTGTCCCAAGATAAACAGCAAGTTAAAAAAGCAAGATGTAGGAGAAGTCACTCCTTTCCAAAAAAGTCCTTATGAATGTGATTGCAAAGCTACAAGGCTTCATAACTTTGCTCAGTAGAAGATAGAAATATGCCAGTGATGCTTCAGTGACTCTGCAGTAGCATCATGGAGCACCCACCTGTCAGTGTTGCACTTTTTAAAACCAGGTATCTGGCTGATTAGTGTAAATGATTCAGTGACTGGGATGTCCTGTGGAAGGGATGGTGATTGAAAGTGTTTCAGTCCTAACACTGTCTCAGCCTGTGGATTTCTTTTGGGAAAAGCTGCTTTCTTAGGGAGGCTGTGTCTTCCTTCTCCCCTTTGTGGTTGCTGCCAAGCAGAAAGGTACCTTTTGCAATGTGCAATTCTTTACCCTTTTTCCTAGTTGCAGATATATTGTCCTTACACAGGATGTGTCAAAAGCTGGAAAAAGTGACTGGGGCTGTGTAGCTCAGCTTTTTGCAAACCGTGTGCTGGCGATACTATACTTGCTCAGAGATCAAAGCTTAATGGCATAAATTGAGCTCAAATGTTGCAATTATTATTTTAGCAGGATGTTCTATTATTTCTACATTCCACTAGAAAAGAGCCATTCTTTGAGAGCCAAAAAAAAAAAATCATCTGCTAATATGGACTATGGATTTTTGGACATTGGCCGTGATAAAGCAAATCACATTTTGTGTTTGTTTTTGCCAAAGAATGGACTAGATACTTGCCTTTTTTTTTTCTTCCATGGGGAAAGTAGGGGATACTCAGCATAATGTTGAAAGTTGAAATGCTTCACGTATTTCAAAACCTTCTAGTGGAAGCTATTTTTTTTGTAAAATAGACGACTGCATTTCATCTTGTGTATTATACTTGACAGTTAAGCAATCCTCTTGCCTAAGTGCATGCCACAGTCCCTTGCCGTGTGCATTCCTTTGGGTCAGTCCAGCTACGGTGCATGCAAACTTAACATCTTCCATTGCATTGGAGTTGTGCTTGTTTTCATCAATGAGCCCTCTAAGCATGCTAGAAGTAATGAGAACCAGTTGTTGTGGTCATTCTGGTAGGCAGGTATTGCTGACTTGTGACAGGTTTTTTTCAAAATTATGTGGCATGTTGTGTCACGAGGGAAGGTTGTAGAGCAGCAGCCATTTTTGAATATGTGCATCTCTGTAAATGTTATAAGGAGGCACTGAGGACTCTTAAAAATGTAGTCCAGTCTTTATTATAGAGCAGTTTGTGAGCTAGTGCTTTTGTCTGTGAGGCACGGTCCCATGTGGTTTATTTCTGGTTGGTAAGGATAGGTCCACCAGTGTCTCAGAAATACATCCTACGAGTTTGGCTTTGACAGGAGAGGCAGGTTAGATACTCTGAACAGTGTAGGGCCAGGAATGTCAGTGCTCAGGGTATTAATTCTGGGCCAGGTCTTTCAAAATTCTCATCTGTTCATAGTGGAGCATTCAGAGCACATAATATACTGACTTAGGAAATACCCATTTGCTCAGTTCTCGTGCCAAGGCTAAATAACTTTAGAATCTCCTTGCCATTTTGCCTAAAGAGTTGGGAAGCCAGATTTCTGCTCCTAACGTGACATTATGTTGAGTCTGAGTTGTGTCAGAGCAAGATCCAGGCTTACTTCTCTGTCAAGTACCTAGTGCAGCAAGTAGAACCTAATGTTGGGCCTGGATTCTGTCACTAGTTGTTTCCATAGTTCGAGCAGGTTGTGAATAAGTATTTTATTGTTGGCCTGTGCTGAAAGGAGTCCTTTTTCATTGGTTGTCTCCAATCTTCTGTGAGATTGGAGCCCCCTTAAATAACAGTGTGAAACGATTTATTCGGTGTTTTGTTGCTGTGTGCGTGATGCCTTAAGGGTCCTGTGAATGAGTGAGAGGCTGTGTGTCTTTGACCAGAGGTGGCAGGTTGCTAGAGGCATTCCATGAGACTGTTTCATCAGCTTCCTGATATTTTGGCATTATCGTTTAAATGCTGATTTTACCAAATTTTACATGCACCTCAAGGAGAGAAAAATAGTTAAACTGGATGGCTATGTTGAAAGCCAGGTACTAGTTGCCTTCAGTATTAGTAAGCACTGGAGAACAAGACCAGAATCTGTTTACAACCTAACCCAAGGCCAGGTAGTCAGTGTGGCAAGTAAACCAGTAGAGGATCTTGCCAAGAACTGACACTAAAATATTGTTGTTTGTCACCCTAATCAAGTTCTTGCCTGCTGACCCAGAAGCTCTCCAGTCTCATTGCTAGGAACAAGGAGTCGATACTCCTTGTGACCTGGGTGATTTTGAAGAGGAAAGCACTTCTCACTGAAGGACTCTTTAGATGGAATAGGAAACTTTGTGTCCCGTATTCATTTGGCAAAAGGGAGAGAAATGTGCTCTGTGGAGAGGTTATGAAAGACCAGCTTTTAGTGTCTGTGTGCCTCCACTGATAACGATCCTGTGTCCCAGGCAGGAGCCCGTAGGTCCAAAGCTCACACCTCCGCTGCTGATCCTGCACTGGTTGTGACTGCTACAGACTACAGTGGTGCTTAAGCCAGGAGACAGACGTGTGCGATCTGATGGTTTCATTCTAATCTTGGCTCTTGCTTGCTTGTGGCCTTAGGTGAGTTGCTTGAACTCTGTGCTGCTAATGCTTTTTATGGCACCTTTTTGTAACCTAGTTCAGGCTCTGGGTTAAAAGATTACTTTAAAAGATCAGTACTGTTATTTGTATAAAATTGTCATTGTTCAGGTAGCAGTTTCCCCTCTGTCCTAGAGCTCCAGTAAATGTTGGAAGTTTTAGAGATGGGAATGTCAGATTTGTTCCTTTGGGTTTTGCAAGCTTAGTGTGACTTTAGATCATGGAATGGACATTACTTTTAATTCTTTATGCCCTGCCTGTTTCTGCTGGGGATTTTATGTCCAGTTAGATCTCTAGCAGCAGGACAACACTTGCTTGCATTTGCCCACAGCTGCTCTTTTTCTAGCCTAATCTTAACATAATTGGGATCAATACTGTTTTTTCCTTCTAGTTACAGCTAGTGTGCTGGAAGAAGGGAGGTCCTGGTGTTTGGCAGAGAAGTGGCCAAGGCACTAGACCTTGATTTGGGAGATGAGGATTTAGTTCTGGGCTCTAGACTTAATCTGCACCTCTGTTACACTAATGTCTATCCAGGCCACTAGTCCTCTGGTGTGTGGGTCAGAATGTCAGTTCATGAGTCAGGCCCTTCTGTCCTGCCTTCATGTGCACAATCCTTAGATCCATACACTGATGGCATAAGGATCACTGGGGGATTCTAGATCTGGGATTTGCAGAATTCACGTGGCTCATGATACTGTTTCCTTCACAAAATGCAGCTTGACACTACCTAAAAGAAATTAAAAGTCAAGACATTTATCAATGTTTGTGAAGAGGACTGTATTTCTGCAGAAATCCAGTGTTTATGCTTTAGTTGCTTCTTTTCTTCCAAAATGAGTCTCATTTGACTTGATTCTTGTGTAGACAAGATCTACTGGAGTTAAGCAGAAGTGCAATTTTTTTTGTCTGGGGGAGGAAGCATGAAGTGCTAGATCATGTCTGCTTGTGAGAAAGGGAAGTGCTGGCTCTTGTAGCTCATAAGGGCATCGCATGTAGCTGTTAGATTGGTACTCTCCATGGCCACTTGATCTGTGGAGAGTTGCCAGTGGTGGTAGCTTCTGTGATAAGGAAAATCTTACTGAGAGGACAGAGGCTGCTAGCTTATTTCATGGAGGCCACTGAGCCTTCCATCAACTGGTGAAAGCTTTTTAGCTCTGCTGACAAGGACTTAGTTTAAATTGTCTGTAGTGTCTTGCCAGAACCCTGAAATGTCCCAGTCTCATAAGATTTGGTAAGTTCACTTTGTTCTCTCTTGAAATAGTGATTTAATTTTTTTTTCTCTAGGGGAAAGGGTTTTTTGCCTCCCGAAGAAAGCAAACAGCTGCATTGTTTGCAGAAAGCTGCTTTTGAAGGCTATTTTGTGTTTACTTAGTACAGACACCAGGCATGGGGGTGGGGAACTGATTTTTTGCCACTTGAGCTTTTTACTCTCTAAATCTACAGCTGTAAGAAGACGTTTATTTAAGAGGGATAAGGTCTGGGGACTGTTGGTATACCAGCTAATGGACTTTTCAACAGCCATTCTACTTTGAAATAGCGGCTAGCACCCTGCTAGAAAGAAAGGGCTGGCCAAAGGATGTGTTCCATTGTCATCATTTTCAGAGGTTGCCCTGTAGCCTGACTTTCTCTTGAGTAATTTTCTGAATTGCAGCAAATGAGATGAAATTGCAGCCCTGTGGGTCGGGAGGCTGTTCGGGATTTCTCCAGCAGGGCGAAATGTCATGTGCAGGGAGTCTTCTGCAAAGGCAGACCATGGGACAAGTGCATGGAATCTGTGCTCTAATTGTGCAGTTGGGTGTTGTACTGTGGTACTTTATATCACAGGAAAACTAATGCCATGGGGGTGAATTCCTGCAGCTTTTCTTACTCTAGACAGAAAGCAGTATTTCTGCTTCAGGGAGTTCTGGGTGAGTGTCAGGAGTGATCACTGATACCTGCTGTTGGCTCAAAATTTTACACAGGTGACACATAAAAGCCTTCATTGGAAACTAACAAGAGTTTTGGCTCTGCAGTACTAAATGGCAAGTTGTATTTCCCAGCTATGTGGAACTTATCCGACTGGTCTGAAGTGAAGATACAGCGGGACATCAGCTCTAACCAAGCTGGAAGTGTTGGGTTGATCACTTTTCTGCATCTCTGGCTTACAGTTCTTGCCTACTGTGAGCTGGAAGAACATCTTGGAAGGATGCTAAGCCATTTTCCTCTGATACTAGTTTACTCAGTGCTTTTTGGTGGATTAGTAATTCAACTGAACCCAGTTAACTTGGGTCAGCAGTGAACCAAGTATGTCAGCCTCTGTGGATGGAAATCAGAGTGACTACTAACAAACCTGTTCCCTGGTCTGCAACAGATACTGACTGGGGCGTACAGTGTCATCACAGCTGTCACCCAGCATGGCTGGAAGAACTGGACACACTTCGGGCTCGAGTGTTGTGCTCTTGGTAATTAGTCCACTGTTAGGCTCCACACCCTACTTGAACACAGGGACTTCGCTGGTATGCCTACCTCTGGGCAGTCCTTAAAAGTCGGTATTTTTGTGTCATTTGAAACTTTTGTCCGGGCAGAACAGGCCAGGTCATTTGCTTTGTTCCCAGTAAAGTGTAGCTGAAGTCCGAGCAGGTGGCACAGCTGGGTCTTCCTGGCTGGGCACCCTTCTGCTGGTCAGCTCAAATGAGTTAAATGATAAAATATGTGCCCTTAGCTCACTACAGTTTGCTAACATGATGTGAATGTTACAACCTCTATAAAGCAGTATTTCCATGTTCTGGATCCTGTGAACTGACTATGATTGCAAGGGATTGGTGTCTGAATTTTCACTGATGTGCATTAAACCAGCTACCCTTTGATTTACTCGTTCCACAGACTGGTTGAACTTCTGTTTTGCCTCTGCAGGGTATTAAGGTGTAGGAGTAGGGTCTAATTCCATTGATGAGAACACCAAAAGTCTCTTTTACTCTCCATGGGATACCTTTTATACTCTTCCTGTGGCACTTTATTCTTACAGGTTTTGGTGTTTAGCTTTAATTGCTGGAAAGCATTGGAAGTTAGATTTTTTGCAGAGATTCAACATTTTGGGGGCCTGAGCATGAAATATGGAGTACTTTGAACACCCTTCCAAAGATAAAAAAGCACCTGTACCAGTGATTGTAGAAGGCTGTACAGTCCCTTCCACTCCTCTGCTTCTATATGCCAAACTTGTGCAGTGGCTGCAGGATTAGACTGAGGCAGCAAAGCTTATGTTTTGTGGCATGATGGACAGCACAAAAAGTCAAATGGAGGTCTGTGACCCACAGACCAGTACCAGTATCCTTGTGGAAAAATGCTTGAAAAAGAGCAATTATCTTAGTGGTCTTTGAAAGATTTTTGTACCACATTAGTAGTCAATAAGTGCCTGTGTACTATGTGAATAGTAATCCAGATTTCTTTTAGAGTGAGTAAAAGCATTGCCAAATCACCCAAATACTATGCAGAAACTTAAGAGTGGAGGTAGTACAAACAAGAGGTAACAATAGTCTCTACTTAGTTTTGTTGCTTGGTTGATTGCAGCTTTAGATATGTAATATTGATGTGGAGAAGAAGTGCTTCAAAGAACCCCCCATAGCCAAGCCTGTAAGCAGAAATGTGCTTTGGGTCCATGAGCACGAGTGCAGTCATCAGCCAGGATTCGTCCTCTGAGATTCCCCACAAAGGGGAGGCTTTTCCCTGCTGTGGATATGCCAATAGCCTGTCAAGTGCCTTGCTCTAAGTATGTGGGGGAATTCACAGTCTACCAGCCAGATGTGCATGCATCCACAATGTGTTAGTGTCAGAGTGTTCCAGACAGCAGGACACACTGGGCAGGGAAGGGTGGCTCTCCTGTCAGATGAGCTGGGCATCTCTCTGTGAAGGAGCATCTGTGGAGGTCATGTCAGTGAGTTAGAGCAGCACCTGGCAGAACTTAACCAGCCCATGCTGACTGTACGCTCTACTGCCGGCGTGCTGGTATGAGGTTCAGTTTGTAAGGTTTTGTAGGCATCCTTTACTGATCTTTGGTTCTCTGTACTGGCATTAAGAAGCACTGTTGTCCTGTTGTGATACTAGTGCAATCATCTACAGAACTCAGTGTAATAGGTTTATTTTTGTTAGTCATGTAAGAAAATGTTTTTTGTAACACAGACCTACATTATTAAGAGACAAGTTTTTAATCTGCAAGTCATTGTAATAATGTGATTTACTTTTGAATGAGACGTAAACACCACAATTGTTCATCATCTCAAAGCTCACATCCAGAATTTTTCATGTAGTCTTACTCCAATGTAGGACTGGTTAGAGCATTTTGTGAGGAAGTTTTATGTTCCTAGCACATTTATGGATTTTTGGGAATCTTTTCAATGCAGTTTGCAATCAGACATGCAACTCTGAATTGCAGGGCTACGGTACAGGTATGTGGGACACCAGAATCAAAAGCATGTGTGTTCCCAGTTTAACAGGTGTTGGACGAGTGGTTCTCTTGGTGTGTGTTTGAATCAACTGTGAGTCATCCTCTTAATGCTGATTCTGTCAACAGAGTCTATTCAGGTACATAAATCAGAATTAATTTAATGTGGATTAACTAAGTTCCTGTGCAGACGCTTACTCAGGATTAAACTGCTCTTAATTTGAGGTGGCCTTAAAACTCAGAAGTAAATTAAGATATGCTGAATTAATTCTGGAGAAGAAGTTTAATGACATTTAATTGATGTAGTGTAAGCTCACCTTAGAGCTTAAAGATTGAGCCTTGCTGGAAGATTATGTGTACCAAGCCTATACTCTGCTCTTATTAATCACCACCAAAGAGACTAATGTATTTTTTTATCCTCTGTACTCTCATATTGTGGCAAAACACACTTAATGCACCTGATTCACAACAGTGTTGGAGGCCAGGTGGTTGCAAGACCTGAACACTGACTAAACAACAATTTTCCATTTACTTCATCTAAATGTTAACAGCTGTAGGGTCCTTCTTGGTCACTTATCTTCAAGGGAATGGGAATTTCTCCCTTGCCTGTTAAATGCACAGCACTTTCTCCTACAAGTGGTGTTGACTGGACTTCAAAACAAAGGCTTTCCTAATTTTGCAGCCAGCTTTTCACCATTATAAAAGTAAATATGGAAAGAGGCTTTAAGGAAAAGGGTTGAATTGTATGGTTCAGTCTTACTCGGAGGGGTCTTTAAATTGTTTTTCAAAGCCTGTTACTTTTTCTCATTCTGGACTATCCTTGCTCTTGGAATTTCTGGGGCAGAAAATAAGAGAATTGTATTGCAAACCTCTTTTTGTGCTTTGGAGCTCTGAGGTAACAACCAGTAAGTCTAAATCTGAGCTTGCCAAGACCCATGAGACTTGGCTGGAGTGCATAGGGTAAGAAAGAAGGCAGTGGGGTGTTCCATGGAGGGGCTGCAAGGTCACGAAGTGCAGCCTCTCGTCTTTCCCTGTCTTGTTGCCTTTTCTGTTCCGAATAACAGAACTTCTCCCTTTCAACTTTTTTCCTGTTTTTCTTTTCTTTCACTAGTTAATGCCTGGCCACAACATCTGTACTGTGTACTGCTGCTGCTACACAAAGGGAGCTTCTAGGCTTTGCTGAAGTAAGATGGCTTTCTGGACACAGCTGGGATTGCTGCTATGGAAGAACTTTACCTACAGAAGAAGACAGACTGTAAGTATTAACCCAAGGGTGTTTTGTGATCTTAAGTTATAGTCTTGTAGCTTACCTTTCAAGAAAAACAGGGAAATATCCTGTATTTTAATGTTCCTCCTCTAGTGATCTCTGGCTGAGCAACTGGTCTGGCTTTGGAAAGACCCTGTTCAAACTGGGGAGATTGGTGGGTAAACAGAAACCAGAGGGCTTGAAGGTGCTAAAGACTTCTGTCTTGAGTTCCAGTGTGGGAGAGTGTTGGAGTACTGAAACGCTGGTGTCAGATCAGGAAGAGAGGGTGCATGACTGCTGTGTGCAGCAATGAAGATGTGAAATGAAAACCCGTGCTGAGACCTGCTCTGCTCTTTGAGTGAGGCATTTCCAGGCTGCAGGGATGTGCCCATGAGTCTAAAAGCTTTTGAATGCTGCAAGCTGCAACAATGGCAACAAAATCCTGCCACTTCTTAATGGCAGAAGTGGCAGAGACAATAGCAGACATCTCCAGTCACTTTAATCATTGAGAGAATCCCAAACCTGCTGTGTAACTTTACAGCAGAAGATACAGATTAAGTGGCTGGCATGAAGCATGTTCTTTTATTGGCATGAGGATAAACCCAGGCAACTGATGATGTTCTGCCAGGGTGGTTTTGAGTGGCTAAAACACTGTCCTCACCATCTGTTAACAGTGTGGAAATTTACCTGTTAAGAATAGACAATACATAAGAAGAGTTTCTCCTTGTGATAAAAAGGGCACAGGAGTGTGGATCCAGTATGGTGTTCTTAAAATTCTTTTCCCTTTAGATTGAGACCTCATAGGATGCTATAACTCTTGCAAACAGCTAAAAATCTGAGAAAACATGGTATTGGACTTCTAGGGGCTTTGGAAATACCTGTGTTGGACAAGGGCATAATTTGTGCAACAGGCTTGTTCAGAGAATCTGGCCTGTTAGATCTGACCTTGAGGAGGTATCAGTAGGGAATGTGAAAGGAACACGAGTTACTGAAGTGGTGAGTGGAAAGTGGTCTCTGATAAGCTTTCTGAACCCTGCAAATGTCAGGATGCTTGCCAGCTGGTTGGGTTGTGTTGTTTTAGAAACTCAGTGTCACGAGGGAGGAGAGGCTATCATATTCACCACTGGTAATGGTGACAGTCCATGAAGTCTTCACTCAGGTGTGTGAGGCTTGTTTTTATAGGACTTGGGTCCAGTGAATTCAGAGCTGGAATTGGTCTATTCGTAAATAAGAGACAAAGGGGGCTTACAGCCTCTTTGTCTTTTCTTGTATACTTCTGTGATTATAAGAGCTGCCAGTGATGAGAAAGTTTTCATTTTGGGTGTATTTGCCTTTTATGGATCTTGATCTCCCAGGACAGGACCACCCACCAGAGAGGTCATGAACTATGTCAGCTGCAAGGAATGAGGCTGTCTGCTCTCTGGATGTGTGGGTCACATTCTGGTGTTGTGAACAGCCTCACAGTTTAGAAAAATGTTATAAATGAAGCTGGGGAAGTCATCTCAAAGCTGGCTGTGGCTTCTTAAGGTTGACTCTTCTCAGCTATTGCCCATGTAACCTAGGCCCTAAGAGCTAAAAACACTCTTCCTACCTTTCTACTAGAGGTTTAAATTTTGCGTGCTACCAGACTGCCTTTAGAAAGTAGGGGAATTCTAGGATGTTGTGAGTTTTTCTGGAGTGATGTTTAAACTAGGTGAACCAGGAGGTTGTTTCAGAGGAGCTGAATTTTACACTAAGAGTGATGGCTTGGGTTTTTTGGCAGGATCTTTTGAAAATAATAGAATCATAGAGTCATTAAGTTTGGAAAAGACCTCCAAGATCATCAAACCCAGCCTTTGTCCAAACACCACCGTGCCAGCTAAACTCTAGCATTAAGTGCCATGTCCAGTCATTTTTTGAACACTTCCAGGGACAGCAACTCCATCACCTCCCTGGGCAGCCTGTCCCAGTGCCTGACCACCCTCGCAGTGAAAAAATTTTTCCTCATGTCTAATCTCACCCCTGACACAGCTAGAGGCTATGTCCTCTGGTCCTGTCATTAGTTTCCTGGGAGAAGAGAACAACCTCCATCTTTCTATAACCTTCTTTCAGGTATTTTTGAAGAGTGGATAAGGTCTCCCCTGAGCCTGTTTCTCCAGGCTGAACAACCGCAGTGTTGCATCAGGTGTGAAGAGGTCTGAGTTTAGCATGTGTGTCGTGTCAGGGTAGCTGTAGGCTCACTGGGCAGCAGAGATGCATTCATATTCTTCAGTGGTGCCAGAGAAACACAGTAGAGTAACCATTCTGGATCTGCTCAGCTGTTTCTTGGTACCTTCTGGCAGCTGCTGTACCAGTTTCCCATGAAGTACCCCAGAGGGCATGAAACTGCTCATAATCTCTATTCCACACTGATTATTAGTCAATTCATGATGAAGGCCTGAGACATGGCTTGTTTCTGTGGTGCTTCTCAGTTTGCAGGGGTTTTCTCGTTAACAGTTCTCATTTGGGCTTTAGCTGAAGATGTCAGGAGGGGAAGGCCACTTAACAGGATGGCAGAGAAGGAGCAGAACATCTCCTCTCACCATGCTGTTGTCATGGCTGCACAGTTCTTCATCTCTTTGCTTTCCTGACAGGAGACAATTGTCCTTAAGTTGGGTTGTGCTGATGAAGGCTCTAACCATTACTGAAGGTGTAGCCTAGAAATAGTTTGATCCTTACCCTTCTTCTCACAAGAAGCATGGCCTAGCCTTGGCTTCCCACTGATCCCCCTCGTTGGCTGCTGTGAGTTGAGGCTGCATTGCGAAAGCTGGGTTCAAAGCTCACCCTGACGTGTGCAGTTCGAGTGTCACTTTGTACTGGATAACTTCCAACAACACCGGAGTGGGGCGAAGGAGCTGACATGGGGAGAGGAAAAAAAAAAATCACGTTCAGCGGTCACTGTGTAAAAAGATTTCTCTACCTGCTTTCTTGCAAGTGAGGAGACACCTCAAACTTGCATGGAGAGACTGGTCAGCTTCTGGTAGCTCCCTGAATTGAAACTGGACCATAAGGGTCAGAAGGGGAGTTGGCAGTGGGCTGGGGTGATTGTCTGGTTAGTTCTTGCTCAACAGATTTCCTGTTGACACAATGTAGAGCTTAGTGTTTAATGGCATCCTGAATCAGGCAACTGGTATGAATTTGGCATGTTTTAGGGGTTAACCTTGGTAAAATTAGGACAAATTTGTTCTTAGCTGAATTCACCTGCTGTGTGCAAATGGGATGTTCCTTCTTCAACTCCATATGGAACAGGGATAGCTCAGGGGTTGGGTGGCTGAAGATTCATTTCATTATTTGCCAGGCTGGTGGTTCCAGCACAAAAGTGGCTGAGGAGGCTTGATTTTTCAGTATCTACTTAGCATGAATCTCAGTGAGATATATTCCCTTTTAGTGTCTCCGTGTCCTTATCTGGAAAGGCCACAGTGGATGAAAAGTGCTGTCACAGCAGGGTCAGGAAGCAGTAGGGGAACCTGCTGACATTTAGGAGCAAAGGAAGATAACTCAGTTTTTGTTGAGCAGCCCAAGAGGCTTGCTGAGGAGTCGCTCCTGACATGGTGCTGACATTCTGATCTTGTCCCTGTGCAGGCCTCTGGTGCAGCAGTTGCCAGCCATCTCCCACAATGTAGCATTTTGGTGCCTGCTATGATGCCTGCCTTCAGCTGTAAAGGTGCAACTTGGCCAGTCGAAGCTGGATCCTTCCTTTATCCTCCCTGAGCCTGTTGATGTGCCAAGTTAGGTGTGTTGTGCCTGCCGCCCACATGCGGTTACCTCTGTGACTCTGTAGTTACCCATAACCGGGCGAGCTGAGGAGCTGTGTGTGCAGGTGGCCTGTTCCCCCTTCAGCAACAGGCACCGGCGCTTGGGCACTGCTGTCTGCACCAGTGTGGTGTGGCTGAGGCTGATAGTTCTCTGAGCAAGCCAGGGCTTGAGCTCGAGGACAGCATTATCTCATTGGTTCTATAGCAGTTGCAGGGCTGTGAGAGGCTGTCTGTCCACACTGGTCACCCCAGGAAGCCTCCACAAGCCCAGGTGACACTGCTCTTCCCCAAACAATGTAGCAGCAGTTGCTTGGGGTGCATGCTGCTTGCCTACAGCCGCGGTGGCAGAGGGCTGTGACATGTGCTAGAGCATAACCATTGATGCTGGAAGATGGAATGGACTTGTCCTGGTTTCATAGCCACTTTTCTGTCAAGTGGAGGAAAAGTCCTGCTCTGGCAGCCACTGTAAGAGTATCCTGAAAACAGGAGTGGGCAAGTCAGTGTCCTAGGTCTAAACATCTTTGATCTCTGAGAGCCAGAGCACTGTTTAATGCAGATGGAAGCAGGCTGTCAATGTTAATGGCTGAGTGTGTGCTGCCACTACATAGTTTATTGTAATAAGAGACCAAAGATACTGAAGCATCTTCATGGCGCCTCTGTTAGTGTGGTCTCAGTGGAGTTTCTTACCCAGTAGTTGTATACTGTGTGCGTGGCAATAAGAGATGACAGAATATTCTGAGCCGGAAGGGACCCACAAGGGTCATCAAGCCCAACTCCTAAGTGAATGGCCCGTACAGAGATTGAGTAGGCAACCTTGCCATTATTAGCACCGTGCTCTAACCAGCTGAGCTAATCTCAGGATCCAGTGGGTAACAATATCCCAAAATTACCTTGCAGAGACTGGCACTGTTACCACGAGTGCCTGGGAGACTGATGCTCAATTTTTATGCTTTTTAGTTAGGAGTGCTATTTGATGTTTGATGTCAGCTATGAAGGGTTATCTGTGAAAAGCCATCCTACATCGTTTCCTTGGCTGGATCAAGTGGCCTTTGTTTTAATGCCCTGTTTTTACAGTGTGAGCTTATTTTGAGGTACAGTAGTCACGTAGAAGTCAGTCACCTCAAAGTTTGCATGGAGTGCCTTGTGCTGAGCATTGAGTCCAGTTTTAGCTGTTAGTGATGGAACATGGGAAAACATGTTTGTGGGTGGGGATTCTGTCTCCCACTCAGTTTGCAGGTCTTACACTCTGGCTTTTAAGGAGAATGATGTAGACATCTTATTAGAAAAGACTGAATTTTTCAGGAAAGAAGTGGAAAAGATTTTTCTTCACTTGAGCATGAAAACACTCTGTTCTCCTACTAGTAATAGATGAGAAACATATGAAGTAGCAGCATAAAAAGCTTTCAGGTATTCATTGTCTCATAGCTTACTGAAAATACATGTTTGGGTAGTCTTTCTGGAGTGGGAAAGTAGGGGTGTGGCTAGTGAAGCTCAAGTCTGGGAAACTTCAGCTTGTGTGTCAGAAGCTCTAGGCTGGAGAGTTGCTTTGCCCACATGCTTCTGTGGGATGTGACACAACTCAGTAAATTTTTCTGCATTTCAATTCTCTGTCTAAGAAATGTTGTATATTTAATAGCAAGCCTTTCTTCTTCTCGTCTTGTCCTTCTAAATAACTGAGTTCTTGATTTTTTTTACCTGATACTGCCTTTCTGTAGATGACCTGCACCAGTGGGTGCTGCCTACCCTCAGGAAAAAATATAAATTAGAACAAAACAAACTAGATATGAGCCTAATCTTAGTAGTCTGCTTTCTAGATACCGATATACTTCTGCAGCACTAAAAGAGTTGGTATAGCATGCGTCAGCAATTTCCATGCCTGACGTGTTAAGGTAGAAGCTTAATGGTCTACTCTGAGAGTGGGATATAAGTACCCCACTACCGCAAAAAAATGGGATAAAAATTCAGCTCATTGCTAGAAAGATTCATTGGGAGGTTTCTTTCAGTCAAAAAGAAGCCAAAAATAGCCCTTAAGCACATCCATTTTAGTTGAATAACTGGCACATATCAATGAGAAAAAATTGAAATTCTTTGCAGATTGTCCTCTGAAGCTAGAGGAACAAACTTCTTGATCCTGGAGTGCGCAGGCAAAGCAAAGTGAGACAGTGCTTACAAAACTGTTCTGGCTTACAAGGGGATTGTCCTAGAACTTCTATTCTGACCTTTATTTTGAATATGATGTCTTAATACTTTGTCTTTATTGTTTCCAGTTCCAGCTTCTGATCGAGGTTGCCTGGCCTCTGTTTATCTTCTTCATCCTGATCTCTGTAAGACTTTCATATCCGCCCTATGAGCAACATGAATGTAAGTACCAAACACAGCAGCTGCACCCAGAATGCTTGTTATTTGATGGTTAGAACATAATAATGCAGCTGGCAAGATGCAAAGAGCAGTGGTTCTCTACTTCAGTCAGAAATTTGCAGGAGGGCTTAATAACTCCTTTGCTTCCACCTTGGGAACTGCAGTTAACTGATGATGTTGCTCCAGGACTGTCCGTTGCTGCTCTTTTTCTTGCTGTTTCTCATTTTGCTTATATATTACCTGAGAATTTGCTGTACAGCTATGGCATATCTGTAAAACCTGCACAGAACCCCAATCTTACTTTTCATTTTTGATCTGTGTGTGACTTAGCATAAAAGAATGCAGTGTTCTGATCTCTAAGAAAACAATCTTTTTTCCAGGTAGTAAAGTGCATTAATGTATCATATTAAAGAGCATAAGAGTGATTCCGTTCCTTCAAACCATTACAGTGTCAGCTCTGCATTTAGTAGATTCAGCAGTCATACACTGCTGACATAAAACAATTCTACTTTTCTCTTTGCACCCTAAATGTGCACATTTCTGCTTCTCTTTCAAATGAAGCTTGTTCTTTATAAATGACCATCTATATGCCTCTTTGGTTGCCATTTGATTTAGGAAGCATGACTTGTTTATTAGCAACATGCTGTTGTTTTACTGTGTTTGGTGACGACTTCATACTGCAATTAACTGATTGTGGAAGAGCTCTTTGTTTATCTTTCCTTAGCCTGATTACTGCAAGGTTAGGTTTAAGGGTCAGCAAAACATGTTTCTGAAGGGCTCTCTGAAGTGTTTCTTTCTTAAAATGAGGAAAAATCTCCCTTTTACAGCACTTACCCTGTCTTTGCAATGGCTGGGGCATTTTGTGCTGTTTGCTGGGTGTTCAAGCTGGTATCTTTTAAAGCTGAGGTGTTAGCGTTTGCAGTTTCCCATTACACTTTGAACTCTGCTGGTCCCATGTACTGCCTAACTCACTTTTTTCAGCGCTCAACAGCACAGTTGAAGCTTCCCTAAGATAAATCTCATACTTTACATGGAATTGGAACTGCCTCTTCTGACTGAATGTTACAGTGACATTAGGAGAGATACCTGTAGTATAGACACAAAGCTGAAGAGAAGCAATAAGCACTCTACTCAACTTTTATAAATAACTAGCAACCTCAGTGGTAATTCATTCCAGGTATGGGAGGACTGTATATAAACTCAAACCTAGCAAGGGCTGTGATTTCATAGAACTACTTGGCTTGATCTTGCTAGTCAGTAGCCTTCTTGTAAAACATTTGCTCTGGCACCATGGTGTCATAAGCGTAGTTTTGAGTCTTTCACTGGCAATCCTTTTTCCTTCCTATTTATGTTGACTGTTACTGCTTTGTCTGCCTTCTTACATTGTCCTCAGCAGTTATAGAGCATAGGTCATCTGGTAACTTTTAATTTACTTCTATGGCTAATTCCTCTTCACTTTTTTAAGAGCTTCTGTGAATAGGTGAATTTCTAAATTGTCTTGATTGATTTCACTGAACATTCACTCATGTTGACAGATGTGGATGTGTTGTGAAGTGAAGCAGCTGTTGCTGAACTGTGAGCAGAGATAGAGAGAAATAAGGCTTTTGGGTTGATGGCAGATTCTTTGGCAACCCTGTGGATGCCTTAAGGGAAGTAGGATTGTTATCTGTAGTGGCAGTGCTATACGCTGTTATGAAATCACTTGTAGGTAGTGCCTGGTGATAGCAATAATAGAGCTGTGTGCAAGTGCTTTGTAGCCTCCACATAGCCTCTGTATTTTAATGGTAGTCTTTTTCAACAAACAAATAAAATTTTCAGTTTTCTTTCCCTGTTTGAGAAGAACCAAGGATTGGACTATTGTCAGGGTTTTTTGTTTCTAATGGCTTGGCTTAGTGTAAGGAAGTTTTGTCTTAAAACATGGAGGAACAATTAACTTTGAAGTGATAGTTATGTGGCTTTCACTAGACCAGTCAGAGAAGACAACTTAGATTGCTATTGAGCCAGAGTGCTGTCTTGTCTCTTGTAGAACTTTTCTTTTCTGTTCCTTTGACCCTTCAAGGTATTCAAAATGCACTGTTTTGGGGGTGAGAGGGAAAGAGTCTGACAAGAAGTGACTAATCTCTTCTGAAAAGCTAGATGTTTGCAGCAATGTAATTGAAAATCATGTGCTGTTGCATTGTTTTCTGTGTATGTCACTTGATTTAAAACCAACAGATTCCTGCAGATTTACAGATTTACTCTTGAAAAAACTGCTGTTACATGCATCACTGTGTGTAAAAAGTTACCATAAGCTCTTGTGTCCTATTCCTCTTTCTACATTGCTGTGAAGATTTTCTTGGAGTTGCTAAAAATGTGAAATGAAAGGCATGGAGGACAGAAAAGATGATTCTCTGGGAAATTTTACAAGAAGAATGTGAAAGTCTTAGCATTTTTCTTCTTCCTCCCTCCTCACCTTCTCCCCAATCTCCTCAGACAAGAAGAACAAAAAAGCAAAATGAAACAAAAGTCAGATAGGTCAGGTAAATAGCTCTTCTATTTTAAACAGAGAACTAGGAACAAGAGTTCCCTGGGTACTGGAAACAATAACCCTTCATTTCCTTCACCTTTTTCTTGAACAGAGTCCTTGGCTTTCTCCAGGGAGGGCTGATAAGATTCCTGTCTTCCTTCAGCCACCTACATTAATCAGCCTTGCCGTAATTTAACAGCTTTGATACTATTTCCTTCTTGGGATTTGTTACTTCCAGTGGGGTTGTGGAGGTAGGGAGCCAGCCCCCTGAGTGATTGCAGGCATGCTGGGAAGATGAGGTAGGCACCAGAGGGGAGGGTGGGCATCCGATCCTCAAAGTCTTGAACTTTGAGATACTGAGGAAGGGGCATAACCTTCCTCCAGAATCCCTTCCCTAGTGTGAGAGTAAGGAAGCAAGCTCATTGTGAAAAGCAGCCCAACAGCTTTTCTAAGGTGCAGGATTATACAAGGGAGGCCTTTCTTCTTCTGTCATTGGGGGTTATGGGATTCACAAGGGTACAAGTGGCATAGTGGTGGAGATCTGCCATGAGTAGTTTGTTACTGCTTTGCTCTTAAACGAGATGTAAACTCTGGCCTACGACCTCACCAGCTCTTCAGTTAGAAAGATTTAGACTTCAGCAAAAAGATTTGAAAGAGCAGTGTGGAGAGTCTAACACAAGCTCAGTCCTTAGCGTTGGCTGTTCTGCTCTTTCATAAGCACTTTGGGGCAGTAACCCAGCAGGGTTAGCACTGCTCTTCAAATACAGTGCTGTGTAGTAGAGGCTTGTACCATGTGCTTGTCTCCAAACTCCTGTGTTTCTGTTCTAGGTCACTTTCCAAATAAAGCTATGCCTTCAGCAGGAACCTTGCCATGGATACAGGGGATCATCTGCAATGCCAACAACCCATGTTTCCGCTACCCAACTCCTGGGGAATCCCCTGGTATTGTTGGAAACTTCAACGCTTCCATGTGAGTCTGTCTGCTTTTGCTTTCATCTCTGTTCTTGAGGAAACATGGGGGAAAGGGATATTTGGAAGTCACCTATGAGTAGTGAAATCTTACACTAAGTGAGGATTTTGCTGCTTCTACCACCTCTGAAGTACCAGATTCTTTATTTACCAAGTTCATAGGGCTAGCAGACAGCTGGTAGGTGTGCAGAATTCTGGGTTCCAAGCACCTGAAGCTCTTGGTGAATGAAAAGCTTTGCCTGGGTAAGGACTTAGTCCATTCTCTTACCTGGGCTCACAATTTGACCCATAAAAAGGTAGGCTTTTTAAGATGCTCTTTTTTGGAGCATCTTTTTCCCTGGTTAATGAACCTCTGAACAGTCTAGAGTGAGAGGCAGTTGAACAGGTTTAGAGAGTACTCCCTGACGTTTGTCATTTATTACTGACTAGCATGATGCAGAAAGCACAGTTTATGGCCAGCTTTCCTGTACCTTGCCTTGCTTGCTACATTCATGCTGTCAGGAAAGATAGGCTTAATGCAGAGTATAATGTGTCTGCAACCTGGAGAAGCATTTGAAAGGAGCAAGGGCATTCTTGAATTATTGCGCTTCTAAGAAGCAGCAGTTTACAGGCAGTAGGAAGCTGTCTCCATCCCAGTACTAAAAATGCTTTCAAATGCATGATGTTCCCAATGTAACTTAGACTGACCTTGCATTAGCAGACATTTTTTGTTAGGCTCCTTGGATTGTCACAGAGCGGTCATTGAGGAAAGAGTTTTTGTGCTGGAGTGACGTAACCAAAGGGGATTAAAGTGTGGAATTGGTATGTAAAACTGTATCTGTGGATGGTGGCTCACAGAGCTGATGACTGCTGGTTGTTTTTCTGTTTTCCTGCAGTGTTTCCCGCCTGTTCTCTGATGCCAGGAGGTTACTGTTGTACAGCCAACAGGACACGAGTATAAAGGATGTCCAGAAGGTCCTGGGAAAACTACGCAAGTTGGGAAATTCCTCTGGCTTAGGTAACAGCCTGATAGAAAGAGTCAATATCTGGTATTTCTGGTCCTGTTAATTCCGCGTGTGTGTAAATTTCAGGAATGTCCCATAGTGTGAATAGGCGCGATTGTAACTTACAGCTTGTCAAACCTCCTTTTCCAATCCTGCAAAAGTACCTTAAGCCTCTCCTGTGTCTGAGCTTTGTGTGCTCTTTAATTTATTTGTTGGAAGAAAAAAGGGGTGGTGTGTAACGCCAAAACCAGCAGCTGTTTTGGATATGAAACTATAATGCTGAGCGCACTGAAGTTAGTCAAAGTGCTCATTTTCTCAAAGGAGTCAAAGTAGTGTGTGTTTTTGGAGAGCACTAGTTATTTTGATATTTTGTAAAGCAGTGAACACAATGTAGCTACCATTTCGTGTCCTACGCCCTGAGCTCCAGAGGGAACTGTGCTGGAGGAACACAGGTGGGGAAAAGCTGATGTTGGCCTCCAATTTACAAACTCAAATCTGGTTATTATCGCCAATGAAGTACCCATATCCCTTCTTGTGTTTCATTGTGGAGGGATTTTTTTGTTCCTATATGACTATTTGTTGTAGTATACTCTCTGATACTGTCTGGAAAGATTTTGAATGGCAGGGTACAGAAGAAAACTGTCTGGGGGGCTTGCACAGCTCAATTTCCCACAAAAAAATTAGAATCGTCCCCTTTTTAGCTTGTGTGAGAAGATGGTGTGCCTTCCTGTCCTGTGCAGATGAATGAGTGACTAGTGTGAGATCACACGGGAAGCTTGCAGCAGAGCTGGGACATGAAAGAACTCTGTCCAGTCTCAGGAAGTGTGGTGGATCTCTTACTATTGCCAGGTCTCTCTGACATGGCACCTTGTAAACGTTTTTTGAGATATTCTTCCCTGAAAGATTATCTGTCTTGGCCACTGCGTTAGTGTGTCATGTGTCTAGTGGAAGTGATGGAAAATAATGGTTTAGAAAGACATACAGCAGGGAAATAGAAAAGGGAGCACAGCCATTGAGGGTCTTCACCTATAGCCTTTATGGAGCTCTTTGGACATAGGTGGTATTTTAGTGTTTTGTGGGAACTGTCCTTGATTTAACAGCTATAGTTCTTTTTAGCTCTCTTCATTTGAGGATGGCTCAGGCAGGCTGCAGGAAGAAGAATATCTGACCTGGTATGATAGTGATATTCACCTGGTGAATAGTTTCAGATAGTCTGATGTGTACTGAGCACACTTAAAACAGAGATGGTGTTTTTACATTCTTTTCTGTGTTGCTCAGTACATTGTAGGTCACCTTAGAATAATCTGTACTGTTAGTGATAGGTTGGCAGGTATGTGCTGAATGTATGTACAGACATGGACTGTGCAAGGTATTTGTCTTGAGTATTTAATCCTCCTCTCTCCTCTTCAGGGCTGTGCAGAATTCTGATGTGACTGAATCTGCACATAATACTGTGGTCTACTGACTCTGAGCATTATTTGATACTTGTGTATAAAGGACACTCCTCCTTGCTAAGGAGCTCAGTATCCATACCACCAGGCCTTCTCTCTTTTTACTCAGAGAACTGGTGAGTGGCATCCTCATGCTTTTACCTAAATCTGCAGTAGCTTCAGAGGGGAGAGGATGCAGTGAACCCTTTGTGCAGAGATGGACGCATAATGAACACAGCCAAAATGAGTTAAGATGACTATTTCCCAAGGAGAAGTTTAATATTGTTTTCACGGATATCTTCAATTCTTTGATTTGATTTGCTGGGAACAAGCTCTCCATCAGAATGACAGATACTGTTGTCACTGGTTTTACACTTTTAGTAGTAGTGTTTTACACTTTCGTAGTACTACGTTTACACTTGTGTTTGCAAGTTAACTTTTCCAAAGAGAGTAGATCCTGGTGGGGTGTTTTGTATTGAGACATGCAATGAAATCTCAGACAGGGACATTTACAAGAACACTATCAAAGCCATAAGCTGAAGTTCTTGCTGCTGGGAAGGTCTGAGGGGGAGGAGTGATTCCAGTAAGAGTTTTGCATATGGAGTACTGTACAAGTTGAAAGTCAGAAGGCTCATGTTTCTCTCTACTGTAAAGACAAATGGACTGAATGCAAAAACAAGCCTCAGACCCAGTCATCACAGATTATATTTCTATAATAAAATATTTCAAATGTGTAATCAAAAAATCAAGCCTCTGTGTCATTAGAATGACAGAATGTCCATTGTTGGTAAGGCTTTTGGAGAACAAAGCGTGTTTGTCCTTCTCATGCTCATTTACAAAGCTTTTCAGCTTGGTGGACCCTGCTGCCCACTCCTTGGCTGTGTGATTCATTCTCTGACAGCATGCATGAAACAGCATCCTCTAATCTTAGAAGCACTCTTGTATTTATACTTAGCAGTGCTTAGATTCCTGTGCAGGGAAGGTCAGCTCTCAGTTGCTGTTGACGATGAGGTGAGAGATGCAAATCCTCTTCTCTCTGGGGCATTTCCTTCCATGACTCTGGGAGCCTAAGGAGACAGCGGTGGATGTCATATGTAAGTGCACCACCCAGCCTGAAAGCACTGTCTTTATACATGTGCTTCCCTCAGCTGCAAGAGGGCTAATTACCAATAAGCTAATAATTGAAAATGTTGTAATAGCCTGTATATTTTAACTCTGGCCTGGACCTGACACCGTGTGAATTGGTGGTGCAGACAGGTGCAACTTTGCAGCTTCCCCACTGGGATGGACTATATGCTCCTTGGTGTGTGACATGGACTCTGTTGGAGTGTCTGGAGCTCCCTTCTCCCCTCACACACTCTTCCCACTACTGCCTGATGATTTTGAAACAGGCTTCCAGGAGTTGATCTCTCGTTGCTAGCATGCAAATTGAAGCTCATGCTAGTCATGCAGAGCGTTCATGTCTGTATCTGGCTTCTGATGTCTGAATCTGTTTAGAGAGCATTTGCCAAAGTCCTTTCACTTGAACCTTCTTTAAAACAACTCTCACAAACTAATGTTCAAGGTGTGACTCTTAGCCATCTGATCTGAAGTTGGACATGAGCTGAACCTTGAGGACGAGAAGCCTACTTAAGATGGCAGATTGCTCAGGTTGCTTGCCCAGGTATGTGCAAGTCAGTGTTTTCATTAAAGACAAGGTAGGACACGAAAGTTTTGTTCAGGCCACACTATGCACTCATTCCAACAGACTTTGTATCTTAGACACTTCTTGATGAGGTGGGAGATAATTCCTCATAACAGGGCTGTTTGTGCAGGAGTTTGAGGAGGAGCAGCAGAGAAGAGCTCTCTGTTGGAGAGGAAGGTGTTATCAGTAGGGAACAGTCCGGTGTTGCTTCATGTAGCACCTTTTTTGGCCAGGTTAAAGTGCTTACTGGTGGTGTGAGGAACTCAGCACGTGCAGCTGTTACCCTCTATGGGTGCTGCTGTTGTGCAGCCGCTTCCAGCAAGCCACAAGCAGTGAAATCTACGTGCAGGCACACACATACCACAACATAATCAATTTTGCAGACAGGTGCCAGGTGCCCTCTCTGTTCCACTTACTATATCTCTGTCCAGCAATGTCACCAAGGTCTTTAACACTCATGATAAGGCAGAGTGCAAATCAGTACAGAGAGTCAAAGACCTTGGTGACGGCACTTCCGAGAGCGTGACAAGGCTGCTGGGATTGCCAGTTGCAGTAGGTTTGGATCACTGTTTGGAGGAACTGAATTTGCAGCTGGCCTCAGTGCCATTTTATCAGGTTAAACGTTTGCAAGAAATAAGCTTTTCTTCTCTTTTCAAAGATGGAGATACAGCTTGTTGTTGACTCTGAGGCACACTTTCCTTATTTCTTCCCTCTGTTTACAAGTCTCCAAAACACTTTGTTCTGCAGTGCCACAGGGTAATAATTAACAGGTATAATTAAAGCCATCTTCTTTGCTTGTTGCTAAAAGTTGCAGATATAAGCCAGCCTGACTAGTATTTACTGCATTGCTCTTAGTTTTCAGTGGTCCCAAAGGGCACGTTTCTATTTTTCTTGAAGCCAACCCAACTAAACAAAAATGGAGCAATGAAACAGGCAGAGGGAAACAAACATCGCCTAAGAAATTGCATCAGATCTCGGGCTATCATTCCACATGTGCCCTGCCTGTCCCAGTTGTTTGCTGGATTAGTATTGCTCGTGGTAGAAGAGAGAAGCATCAGCTGGGTGGCATTCTTTGCTGATGTTGCACTCTGCTGCACAGAGAGATTTTGAGACTGAAGGAGTTTGCAGCCTGTCTGGTCAGTACTATTAGTGCTTCTTTTATTTGACAGGTAAACAGTGGTAGAGGTCTTGGGCTAAAGAACAGCCTTTGGAGAGGTTTTCTGATGGCTTGTGTATTAGTGTATGATTACAGGGTGCTCAGGGAAACAGGATGTCATGCATTATCTGCTAGGTGACATTAAGGTGATGGCTAACTCCCTCCTCAGTGTCTTGTCCCTGACAAAATTGAACCCACGCCCTCAAGCTAAACATTCAGATTGATTCTTATACCTGCCTACACCTTCCTAATTAAACTGGTTTCCTCCTGGACTTCCTTTGGGAAGAATCCTATCAAAAACCAGCCAGGCTAGAACAAAATCTAGCAAACTGTATGTCCAGGTGGCCTTCACCCCCGGAAACACCTGCAAACACTAACTGTGGCAGGCATTCTCGGTGCTGTACATAAATATACCCCTGTGTTCTCTGATAGTGTGCTTCACAGTGACGTTCTGGTCCTTGCCTTTCCTTTAGGCCAGGGAAAAAGTGTTGCCAAAAATGCTGTCCCGTGGTATCAGTAGAGAGGTCTTGATTTATTGGGGTAGGTAGGAAGGCTACTTTACCTTTGTGTTTTCAGTACCAGTTACCTTGCACTAGCCCTCAGCAGAACTCTCTAGGGCATTCCTGGCTGCTACTGCCTCCCAGCCCAAAGCATTCCTCCAGGAAGGGGAGTCTGGGACTGTGTGGAAACTGTGTTTTCTGCTGTGGTCAGATGCAGCCTGTCACAATGAGCAAGTGGAAGAAGCAGCCAATAGTGGGTACTTGGATTTCACAAAGATTGTGGTGTGCCATGTTGATTAGGGTAGGACGTTCAGGTGCACATGGCAATTTTCCCACATTTGCCTAATTAATTTTTTCTTCAGATCTATGTTGCTGAACAGGCACAGACATGAATGTCGTTATGTTTTTAAGTAAATGGAAATTGTTTAGGCAACTGCAGATCTTCTGGAAAAACATTTCCAAAACATTCTTGGAAGGACACTTTAAGTCCCTTACTACAGGTAGTGGACAAAGTCTCTGTCTGAATCCAGTGGGTCTGTTATTTTCTGTCCTCAACTGAAACTGGGAGGCTGGCAGTCAAGAGAGGTGCAAAGGTAGAAAAGACTTGTCATGGCAGCATTGGTCCCAGGATTTTTATTGGCCAGTTAGGTATGTAGCTTTAATTAGTTAGATGGCATGATATTTGCATAATTCAGAAAATAGCATCGTGTGACTACTACGTAACTTCATAGGGAATTATCACTTTCAATAGAGCCTGCTTCTACTTTCCTTATTTGGAAACCAAGGATGTGATTAAACTAAGAAAATTATCTTCATAGAGATCAAGGTACAAAGGTCTGCTATATGATTAAATCTGTTCCCAGGAGAATCATACTTGTTTTCCATGGGACTGTTCATGAACAGTTATTATTATGTGACTTTGCTTAGAGGTTGAAATGGGTAAACACACACAGCATAATGTGTATTGCTATATTCTGATTCTGTAGAACTGGGCTTTAGTGCTTGCTTTTGGTCTAAACTTCCTTTGTACAGAGATGCTTTTGAAGAGAGAAGTTTAGAATTATGCCAGCTTGGATTCTAGGTGGATGTGTATGGATGCGATAGAGCAAGACTGAAGTCCCTTTGAATGGGGAATTGAAAAAGTATATGTAGTGTTATGTTAAATCTGGCCTTGCTGTAGTGTCTGAACTACACTAGGTGACAGGAGCTCGAGAAAAACATTTCTGAGAATCTTGTTGCAGAAGATTGTGTGAAGCCTGTTAAAAAAACACAAGGAGAACTGCAAGCTTGTCAGGATAAGGCTGCACTGGCAATAAATATGGTTGCTTTAGAACCAGCTAACCCGATGGTGTCAGTTAATGGTCTGGCTGTGGGTAAGGGAGTCAACAGCATCCATAACTACAATTAGCAACAGAGCTATTGCAATAGATACCGAATTGCAATTTCTTAAGGGCACCACGTTTATGTTTCTTAACTTGTCTACATAAAGGCACAGCGGTAAAGAAAACAAGAACTGCTTACTGTGCTTGTCAGCAATTAATATTATTGTGCGCTGCAGAAGTAGGACCATCTTTAAAAGTTCTGGGTGTTTTCTTTAGTCTTTAGCCTTGTCTGTCAACTTGTCTGACTTTTATTTTAAACCAGCAAATAAAGTGGAGAGTGTTAAGTGAACAGTTAAACACTTTGCTGTTATCTCCCTCTTTGTATGCGCCCTGTCAGTACAGCTTGCTTATGTCAGGACTACGTTGCCAAAACTTAATGCTGTTTTAACTTCACTTTGCATTTATTTTCTATGTTTTCCACTCCAGCAAATTCTGCATTTGTTTCCATTGACTTTTAATCTGAGAATCTTAATAAATTGCCTGATTTGTGAAAGATTGCATTGGGTTTATTTAAGCAGCAGTCTGAGGTTGGTTGAGACAGCGGGTTAGAGACTTTCCGCATTGAGTTTAGTTTTAGTAGTCCCCTAGGAAATTCGTAACACTGTTATCTGATGAAAAGTTCAGCTTTCTCAGGGGATTTCCATGGGCCTGAGCTCTCATGAGAGTGGAGATTAAGAAAATTGCTCCATTTGGAAAAAGTCCTGTACACTTCTGTGTTTGACTGGTACTGAGGCCAGAGTGCCTAATTTGGGTCTGACCTCTCATATCTCTCAAGATAATATTCAGCTTTGGAGCCATCTCTAGTAATAATACATTTTATCTTCAGCATGTGTTACAAACACTTATTACCTAATTTTTACAGCATTCCTGTGAGCTAAATAAATAAACAGCTGCCCTCATTCTGAAATGCAGTAGGATATGGCAGTTTTCAATGCAGTCAGGATGCAATAAAAGCTGATGGCTTTCAAAAAATGTTGATGGTAAATCAAGTTCTTTTTTATACAGGCAAGAGGACGCTGCTTGCCTGATTTTTTTGAAAGTCCATGTCAGTTCAATTTTTGGGCAGTCTTCATGTTCTATTTAAATATTTTTGGTCATAAAATAAGTGAGTGTTAATACCAGGATCCTGACTAAAATGAAGCAAAATATTCTGCCACCTGTTGCTACCTGTTGCTGAATTTCTTTGCAGCTTCATTAAAATATGACATTCTCTACTTCCAACCACAGAGTTTTTTTGCTGTTGCTGTGTTTTATTGAGTAGTAGTTGTGAATAGTTTGAAATACGTTTTTAATTCACTTTATGGGTTTTATGCTTACACTTTCATATGTTTTGTTTTCAAAATTCTGGAAAAATCCATAGAATTAAATGCAACAGCTGCAGAATTAAAAAAAACAGGCTTATGCTTATGTATTTACTGAGTGTCAATAATTAACCAAGTTTGTTAAAACTGCATATTGCTTAGGCCTGTGTATCAGGAATCCTCAGCTGGTAAAAAATTGGTGTAACTCTGAAAATTTAGTGGAATGTAGCTCATCTATTAGCTGAAGATCCTGCCCTAGCTTTTTTTTTTTATGCTGACCTGGCAGCACTCTGTGTGCTATATGTGGGGGAGATTCGTACTGTTCTGTGACACACATCCTCTGTAAACAGCCAGAGTTTCCTTCCCTTTCTGATTTAGCTTTAGTTTTAAGAATGGTGCAATAAAAGACCCATTAAAAGGATTTAAAATAAGACCCTTTCCTGTGAGTTTTGGTGTTTTGTGGTGTTTTTTTCTCCCCTCCCTGAACCTTTCTGTTCTTCTAAACTTATTTTTAGAGAAACATACTACCTGAGGTAGTATTTAGATGTGTTTTTCTTGACATTGTCAGAAGGTTTATGTAACCACAGACAGAACTTGATAAGCATAAACTGTTATATCTTTGGAGGTCTTTTCCTTATGCTTCTCTATCTATTCTAACAAGTTCAGCTGAAATGTAACTGGACCATATCTGAAGCTGACTGAGCACAGATATGTGCCAGAAGGAGATTTACTGATGGGACAAAGACAGCTTACTGCAAAGATAGCAATATCTGAAGTCTGAGTGCCTGTTCTGGATTGTGCCAACCACCTCCTCAGGAAAGCAGCACTGCTGTCTACCCAACAAAATGCTACTTCAGAACAGTAGACAGAAAAAAAAGTGGTTTTGACACTTGAGACATGATGGGGGCATGGAAGTACATTGTCCCAACAATTTTCATTGTAGCAAAGGCAAAACTGTGTGACAACACAGTCAGCAGCCATCACCTATGGTTTTACCCTGCCCTCTTTGCATGCTTCCTGCCTGGTGGGGAACAGTGTGCTCTAAAGCCAGAGAACACAAATCAAGACAATGAAGTAGCTATTTAAGACCACAAGTGTCTTCACCTACCTAGTCTTTTTCCTTTTTTTTTCATGCTATCTCTGCTGCTACCTTAAGAAGGTGCAAGGAATTTTACCAGTGTAGCCATAGGAATAATGCATAAGGCCTCTCCAGCAGCACATACTCCATTTTTTCTGGTAACTGCAGTGCTTTGTGACTCTGGTACACGGAATCAGGTTCCTAAAGTCCCAGGAGGCATTGCTCTTCTCTGTGCCTAGAAGTAATTCAGTCCCTTGTGTAAAACAGAGTGATGCAAATGCTCCAGGGTGCATTTTCAGCCAGAAAGTTATGTCAGTACCAAAGGGAAAGAATGTATATTGACAGTCCAATTGAAAACCAGCTGGAAGGGCGAGCTCCTGAAACTACCAAGGCAGGGTCTGTTGGTACCATCCTGATGTAGTGTAGTATAGTGTCACACTTAGAATATAAGAGACATGATTTTCAGCCAAAACTTAATGCGAATTTGGGCAATCATTATCTACTAAGCATCTGTTTTTCAGTCTTTCCTAAAGATTGAGAAAGTTCTTCAATTATTTTGAAGTGCTGTTGCTCAACAGTCTGATTTATAGTAGTGAAGGGCTTCAATGGTTGCAAAGGTTGCCCTGAACTAGGCACAGAAAACATAATCTTTTTTTTAGTGCTGAAGTTTGAGGGTTTTACTCCCTTTCATTGGACTTGAGTCTCAAAAGCAAATCCAAACAACTATCCATAAGGGTAACTTTGCAGTGGCCAACTAAATTGAAATGTAGGGAGCAATCATGGGAGGTTGAATTAATTTAGATGTAGATATGTCTCCAGTGGAAGTAGACAGTGTTTCTGGTTAAACTAAGTGCAGTATAATGATTGGCTTACTGTTATTGTTGTTAATCTTTAGCATTTTTTGATTGGTTTTACTCCTTGTTCTGATGGTGTCTTATGCTGCAGTGTGCTATATTAGGACTTGGCACTAAATTCAGAAGTATCAGGTCTTCCTGAACATAGAAAAAGTAAGAGCTACTATGATCTGCTGACTGCAGACTTGGTATCTTGCTGAACTTTAGAGATGTCAGTCAGGTTTCCCGAATTTGTGACAAGTAAGAGGAACAGATATCTGGCAGGATGAGCCTTCACACCCAAGGGAGGGGTAGCTTTTTCTCTTTTCATCAGCCTTTCTGTGTAAGGAGGAACAAATACATGTGCAGGACAGTCAGGGTGCTTTGATCCTGGAAAGCTCTGCCTGCTGTTTTGCTTAAGGTTCATCATTACCCACACTAGTTGCATGGGAGAAGCTCTTCAAACTGGATAGGTGGTGCTGTGATAATTTTCAAATAGGAAGATACTGCTGGATTCATTTTACCTATTTATTTTGGGAATTCAGAATGATTCTCGTAGTGTCTTCTGGTTGCATTTGAACCAGCAGTCTCACGGATGTGTGCTTACATAGCCAGCTTATGAAAACACTTCTGCTATTAGTAATGGTCATTTGATTAAAATGTCCAGCCCTGCTTTTTCCTGTGATTTGAATTTCCACTAAATTCAAGGTCACTTCCTCAAGCACAAGGAATTCTGGACAGAGTCCTCTTTGGTCACATCTTACTCTTTCAACTTCTGCTTAGCTCCATATATTTTTAATAGCATAATGCCATTCCTTGTATGCTTACATTTGCCATTAGAATCGTGGTATGTGACTGGATGTGACCATGGCATTTGGTTTTCAGTCTCTCTATTGTTTGGGGTTTTTTAATATATTTTACCTTAAGTCGATGTAAAACCTGCATATTATGTAGGGCATAATGTTCCTAGTGCAGTGAAAATCCAATCGTAACAGCACAGCCTTACTTTCTGCCTCTGTAGAAGGACCCATCTTGCCCTGAGCTGGGTTTGACCTTTGGAGGACCATCTCCGTAGTCTGTACTATCCCTGGATGTGTTCCATTTACCACTTCTGAAAATAATTTTGTTGTAATAATGAAGTATTTTATATGGTCACATCTGTGGTCAGTCTTCTCTGTGACTGACAAGCCAGTTCAGAGGCTAAGAAATTTGCAGTTTGTCCTTATTTTGTGAACATTAGCAGGAGAATTTTCAACCAGTTACAATGCCATGCAATTTGGAGCTTTGCTCAGTATTTGCTTCTTAAAGCAAATGACTATTCTTAGAGTGTTTCCTTTAAGCCTGCTTAATTTTTTTGCACTGTTAGAAGTCTGTGTAATTTCTTTCCGCTTTTTTCAGTGGCAAGCTCTATTTCACGGTTGTCTGTGCAGATAACAGAATTTGCCTTGCAGCGGGGAAAGTCACGAGAATATCTGTTCTATGGCATAATGTGGGGCTTTGGAAGGTGGTTGGGTGTGCCCCTCCTTGGGCAGGAGCTCTGCAGGCTGTGTTTGCTGGCAGGGCTGTGGTGACCAGCCTGAGGCTTTTACCTCTGTGCCTTGTGTCTTGGCTTTCTGACACAGGGTCTTTCTCTTGTCATGTGTGTCATACAGGAAGAGGGCCTGATGCCTTTTGCACAAAACAGCTGCACAAAGGGATCTATTAGCCTTGTGTTTGCTGCTGGCTTCCCACGCAGGGCAGAGGTGGGATCTCAGCTGGCTTAATGGGCTCAGCATGCCTGAAGTCAGTGTACCCCCAGTGGAGGCTAGCTGAGGACTGGTTTGTGCATGTGCATTAGTACATACTGAGAACTGTGCTTTCTGCCAGAGTATTTGTGCTGGACTGTATTTAAAGCTCTTCTAAGCAAAAATAGTGACTTAGAGAGGAATGGAGGTGGTCCCAATGTCACAGTCTCAAAATGAGAGGGAAGACTTGGGCCCGTTGCATAACATTTCCCTTTTTCTCAGGAGAGATGCTAGGTGCTGGAGATGCATGGCAGGCTGCCTTCTCTTTACTCATATCACCATTTGGCATGGCAGATATATGAAGATGATGGGCCCTGGTTAATGGGGTGTTCACTTTGGTATTATCTAGTGTCTGCAGGAGGCAGCACTGTTTGATGTGTGATGGCCTCAGAGCAGAGAGGTGTAGCCTACTGTAAAACCAGGTCAGGCCATGGCTGCAGAAGGAACAGCACTTTGACTGTGAGCAAATTAGGCTTGTATTGTCACACTAGTTGATCCTGCACAACAGGCCTGCTGAGCTGCTTGATTTCTTGTAAGCAAATCAGGGTATGGCTGTCCAACTTCTTCAGAGGACAGTTTTAGCTCTTGCCAGCATTAATAGGTACACAGGCAGCTCTGACAGCTCTTCTCATCTCACAGGGGGAAAGCTGTCCTAGAGGAAAAGAATAATTAAAACATAGTAACTGCTTAAAAAACCAAGACAAAAAGCCTTAAAAAATATTACTTTATCATGCTTTTTGGATGTGTTTTCCAAGGTTAGGAGTATAATGAAGACAGGTGAAAACTTGTTGCCTTGCCCAGCACTGTCAGAAGTTTGCTTTTCGCATTGTCAGTCAGGGTCATTGGCTCAGTAGGGTACAATGCAGTAGCATGGCTCACCATTAGGAGATTACTGTTTCCTCTGGATGGTTGTCAGTTTAGTCTGGATGGTCGTCAAATTACAACTGATTCAGTCTTTGGGTCTACTGTTTAAATTATTTGAGAGCCCATTTTTATTTTTATGGGAAGTAGCTTCAGACATCTTTTGTCAATAAATCACAGTGATAGTTAATGAGTATGAAAATCAGTCCAGGTGTTCAAGTGCACCTGTCACCTATTCAAGAGGAATACTTCCCAGATAATGAAAAAGTAATACAAAGTTCCAGTGTGCAAGGTAATTCTGTGGCAGCACTTGAATTGCCTGCCTTGGTTGTCTCACCATGTGAGGATTTCCTGAAAGACGAGTTTCTAGCCAGAATCTTTGTAGTGATCATGTGTGCTACCAGTAAATTCTCTCAGCTGCTGGAGCTGGAGCTTCTGCTCTTGGTCTCCAGCATCTTCATGGGCTTGTGTTGTGCAAATCTCCTGTTGCTGGAAGTATGATCAGTGAAGCAGCAGTGCCCTGGCTGAAGCAGGCCTGTGAGACCCCAGGGTGCCTTGTGACCTTGTTCTCCAGTCATGCCTGGGCACAGTTTTGCAAAGACTTGACAGCCAGCTGTGCAATCAGGCTAGGCCTCCCTTTCCTGTAGAAGTGCAGTTTTACCTGAATGGGGAACTGTGAATCTGAAGTCTGTGAACAGGGAGAAGAAAATGCCTTGTTTGCTCACTTGAAATTCTTCCCTGCTTTGCTCCTTCTGTTAATTGGTAGAGACAGGTGCTGAGTTGGGAACCCACTTCTCTTTCTTTGTGTCCTTTGGGCACTTGTGGAACCTTGCTGTTTCTAAAGAATGAAGCTAAAGTGTCTCGTGCCTCATCCTGTCTCACTGTTTCATCTTGCTGTGACTCCTTAGTTGCTGTTACAAAAATGATTGAGTTGCCCTATGAGCAGTCTCTGTGGTAAGAAATAAGAGTCAGAATTTAATACCAGCTTCTGTGTTGCATTGATATTTGGCTATGATGAATACAGGCTTGGCCAAAGGCTAGCAAGTCTCCCCAGCTGCATGGATATAAAGAAAATAATATAATTGTTTTCAGTCTTGCATGTTTAATCAGTAGAGAATGAAATCTCCTGATGACAAAAAGCCATGTCTGTAGATCAGACATACTGCCCTGCTTTCCTCTTAGCTGCTGAATTACCTTAAGGCACGAAGGTTCTTCTCCCCTTTCCTTCATTTGTTTTTTTATAAGGGAGTTAAGGTATGTGAAGCTGGGAAGTAGATCTGACTGTCACAGTGTTTTCATTGAGCTTGTTAGCTTTAAAGTGGCTGAAAACCTGGTATATCGTAGATTATGGGTACGAACTCTTTGGGCAGAAACCCCACAAATTAACATTAGACGTGGTCAGCTTTGTACTCTACAGTGGATTGAGATAACATTGGATACCATTTGCATGCCTTTTATTTTTAGAATGCAGTGTTCAGGATATGAAAAACATAGCCGTAATTTCCGTGGGGTTCTGTTTTCTCACTGTGCTGTTTAATTTTAAAAGAACGCACCATTAAGTTTCTGGAGGAAGGCATGAGACCTCTGTGCTTCTCAGTGAAGGAAGAAAGAATGGGAGAGAAGTTTGAGATGAGTCTTGTTCTGTAACGTGCCCCTAGATGCTTTATTTTTTTCACTTGTCTGTGGATCTTCCCAGTACTGTTGGAAATTGTCACTGCTTAGTATGGGATCTGTTATGATCACACCTGTAGTAAGATCAGTAAATTAAAACTGATTCCCAGCATGGCTTCTCTTGCACTTTGTTCCCAGCCATGGTTTCTCTTGCACTTTGACCCACCTTTTGAGCTTGTGAAAGTAACTGTGGATGTGTTTCTGGAATGAGGAAACTAAAACCCTGTGGCTTTTGGTCCACAGATACTTCATTCACTGCACAATCAGTATTCAGTTCTGGTCTGCATGGAGCAGAGACCCCCACATAGCACTGATTTGCTATTTTTTTATAATGCATGTTTTTATTTTGATGTTCATTTTAATGAGCAATATAGCAAGCATAGACATTGTTTTTCTTCGCTAATTCATATGACTGTCCTGAGCTCTTTGAATACATTTTGGGTTTTGGGGTTTTTTTTTATTGTCACAAAAATTTGATTCTTAAGCAAGGACTAACTGGCTTACCACTGTGTCCAGACATGAAGGTTCTGGAAAAGGTTAGCTTGTCAGTAAAATGTAAATCTTAGTATGTAATGCAGTATTACAGTCCTGTGGGAGATGCTCTGCAATATGAAAATCCAAGAGTTTCTGGTTTTGATGCCCAGAATGCAGCTGCCAAGGTTCGTTTGAACTGCATGGAAATGAAGGACAGCTGTGCCTTTTGTGAAGACAATATCTGTGAAATGCTGCCATGTGTGATTGTCTAATCCTGACTGGTGACTTCAGAGAGGAAAGGAAGTTTTGTGGTTAAGGCACAAGACCTCCGGGTCTGGGAGTTCTCAGTTGTGCTGGAAGCTTCCTTATATTGTGAGCATATGAAGTCCTTGTCCCACATGGGTTATGGACATCTCTTCTGCTTGTTTCGTGTGGATGGGGATGGTCTGCTCTTGCATTGCCATACTGTGCCCAAACTGGAGCTAATTACAACAAAGGCATTTCAGCCCTACCAGACCTGTTGGTTTTGGGGGTTATTTGCATGGTTTATAAGCAAAGTCTATGTTCTCTGCTGTTGTTCCCTTGATGCCAGGACTGAAACTGCCAAAGTAGTCTGCCATGGGGAAAAGCTGTCTCAGTATTATTTCTGCTGACTATCCCACCACTGAATCAGCAAGATTCAGTTCACAAGATAGTTCACATCAGATTTGACAGTCTTTGAGTGTGTTTGCTCAGTCTGACCTCAAGTTTATCTCCCCATTTGTGCCTAGGGCTTGGCTTGCTTGCTGGGGCCTATGGTTTCAGGCAGGAGGCCAAACCCTGTGGTGGGGGTGAGGGAGCCTGTGGGGCTGCAGCTCTCTTGGTTTTCTGTTGAAGATGAAGGGGAGGGACAGGGAGAGGCTGCATGTCCGTGTCAAAGTACATGGAGAGACTGGTCTCCAGTGTGCTGCCTGGCGTTGTTCTGTGCCCACCATTTTGCAGTGGCTGACGTGTAACTGTGCTCATGGCCACTCTCAAGCAAGAGAGGAGACACTGTCATCTCTTGGAGGAGAGGGAAGTTATATCATGGTTGAGCTGACATTTTGTCTCATGTATTTGAGAAACTTGATAGTGTGTCTAAATTTTTATGGAAAGAAAATATTGCAGTAGTAGGCCTGTGGTGATAAAATGTGTTCTTCCACTCCAAGTATTTGGAGTATTAAGTAAGCTTGGTTTTAGCCTTCAGAAGACATGCCTGGTTTGTTGTTTTTTTTTTTTGGAGGGGTTTTTCTAAGTAATGCTCTTTTATTTCCTTAGGCCCTAGTGGGCAAGCCGTTGTCTTGGATGGGAATGGCTGTTTTCAAGAAGAAACCTCTGTTAACTCTTGACTGTTTGAGGTATCCAGAGAGAGAATTTAGATGCATTGCAGTGTTCCGTGCTTTTCTGTAGTTTCATGCGCAAGCTGTTATGCATGCCTCCATGATTGAGAGGGATTGCATAAGGCACTGACCCACAAGTCCTGGAAGTAGGACCAGATGGGGTGGGGGAGAAAATGCATGGTACAAAAGGCTGGCTGTGTGTTTAGGGCACTGCAGCCAGGCCCACGGTGTTGGGATTCGGTCACCTGGTGTCGCAGAGCTTTCACATGTGGTCTTGGGTAATGATCACGGGTTCATTATCAGCTGTCTGGAAGCCAAACACTGCCCTACAGTTCTGGTATCCTTGTTCTCTTTCCTTCGTGGTTTACTCCAGATGATGATGAAAACTTATTCAGATGTTTGTAGGAGTTCCTTGGAAGGCAGCATTGATTTTCAGTGAATTCTTGTGCTAAGCAAGTCTGAAAATGCTTGGCATGACAAAAAAGGCAGGGTATGAATACTTTGCTAATGCTGGGCTGGTTAATTACAGCTGTGGAAAATGGTGACTCTTTGTTACTCCCCGTCATGATTACAGGCAGGTCAGCAGGAATCTCATTGTAGTTCAGGTTGCATTCCTACAATTTCTTATAGAATATCTCCGTGACCAGGAAAATCTTGTCTCCATATGGCAAAAAACCTCCAAGCCAAACCCAGATAAAATAGGCTAGCCAAACCCAAAAGCAGCACATCACTGAGGAAACAGAAAAGTGGAAGAATCATTGCTTGGCTACTTTTTTTTTTTTTTTTTTTAAATAAGGCATGTGGCCCTTTAAGAGAAGTTAGAAAAATATCTGAAATAGGGGCAGATTCAGTGAAAAAGCTTGCAAACATCTGATCTCTGCATGCCAGTGTGCCTTCAGTCAGCCACCCCTTTGTCCATCTGACTTTCTGAACAGTTGATGATCTCACCAAAAAATAAACAAGCTGCAGAAGTGTTCAGGGAGTTTGGCATATGCAGGAAGTAACCAAGGAATCGGGGTGGGGGAAGTTTTTCCCTCCACTTGCGGTGAAGCAGAGTGCTTTAGCCTCTGCTGGAAGGAAGAGGACGGTTTTATGTTTTTGCAGGAGCCAGATCTTTTCCCAGCCTTTCCCCAGGCAGGGAGTGGGGGCGATGGTTGCTTTTTGGTAGCGGGGTTCAGTGGGGCGTTTGCACGGCATGCTTAAAACCACCATATTCATGAGTGGTCCTGCTGCGTGGGAGCGAGGAGGGCGAGGGAGAAACTTTTGCCCCAGAGTAACCTCCGCGTTGCCTCAGCTGAGGCGAGTGATTTACTTTTTCGTGTGGAACAAAAAGGCAACGGGGAATTCGTAACTGGATATGTAGATGAGAGAGCAATGACCGTCAGTAACCCCGTGTACTTCGTGCCGCAAGAGCAGAGCGCGTGGTTCCTCCCCTTACCGGCTCCTCCGCCAGGATCGGGCTGGGAAGCAGAAGTGGCACCAGAACCGCCGGTCTCCGTGTCACGTCCGGTGGCACCCCGAGTGCAGACCATACTTTTTCCTGATGGAGCCCATTCGTGACAGTATCACCTGCCCAAGCTAAGCCAAACCCATCCCCTGCAAAACGAAAGCCAACCAAACAAAAAAACCCCAAACAAACAAAACAAAACACAAAACCTAAAAAACCCACCCAAACCAAAACACACAAAACCCACAAAAACCGAAACCAAACCAACAAAAAGAAAAACCCCACCAAAAAGCAAAAAGCCAAACCAAAAAACCCATCCTGCAAAAGAGGTGAGGGAAAAGGTTGTTACAGCTGTCCCCTATAGGAGGGGGGGAGGGTATAAGCTCCTGGTTCTTCCATGTCAGTACTTTCTCTTTAGAGCTCATAGTTTTCCACTATTTGCTCTGGGTTGCAGCATCCTGTCTTTCTAAAGTAGAAAATACACCATAACACCTAGCTTGTCTTACCTCAGTCTGGAAATCTTCACTCTGGTAAATCCTGTAGGACTTGGTCTCTCACCTCCTCCTGGCAGAGCTGCTTTGCTCATCATTCCTTGTTTAAGCATTGTGGAGATAGAATTGTCCTCTCTCTATATCTCTTAAAGAAAACAGCAACAACAAAAACTAAATCAAAATTAAACACTGCTCTCTCTTCCCCCTTGCCCCCCCCAAAAAAACCCCCTCAACCAAACCACAAAACAACAACAAAAAAAAAACCCCCAGACACAAAACCCAAGAAAACAATTCAAACCAGTGTGAGAGTCAGCTTCTGAAGATCCAGTTTGGTGGACTTTAATAATGTGCTTGGATTATAATTTCCAGATGGTTCCCCTCTGCTGTGATATAGGTACAAATTTGTTTTAAAGCCAGGAGCTGAAACACGCTTGAGAAGGTGAAGCATTTGGGAAAGAAAATGGAAACAAGGCTGCAAATGTTTTTTTTAAATTCCTGGTAGCTAAGATTCTTTCCTAGATCTGTGTGCGATTCTGTGTCATCCTTGTGTGTCTGCATATGTCAGACTTTGAAATTTATGGTAGAGTACATCAGCTATTAACATAATGAACTAAAGGCTAGTAAATCCCTGAGTGGCCATGTACCAACTCAGTCCCATGTTCAGTAACAACACAGGGATTAAGTGCTAATGCTGTAGTATGTTTCAGATCAGGGAGCAGCTTGGTGTGCCTTGCTTCTGTGTATGTATGAGCAAATTGGGCTGAAGTAATGATGTTAATGGGAGTTGGTTTTGAAGGTTGATTGCTTTTTTTGTTGTTGGTTTGGGGGTTTTTTTTGAGACCAAGATATCATGGATTGACATTTCTGAAGCCTGCCAAGTTTCAGAGCACTTTACCAGCAGCTCCTCTTTTCCTTTTGTGCTATGGTTTGTGTAATTCTCTCTCCCCCATTTGTTAGCTTGACTTTTCCTGTTCAGTGCTCTCACACAAGTTTCCTTTTGGCTTTGCTGTGACCAGAATGTTGCTTGTTTTGTCACTTTCCAGACTTGAAACTTCGGGATTTCCTGATTGACAGTGAGACATTCTCTGACTTCCTACATCGTAATGTGCCCATGCCATCATCTGCAGTAGAGGAGCTACTGGATGCAGGGGTCAACCTCCAGCAGGTAAAGAGTACTTTCAAATCCTAATATAATGCTTATCTATTGTTTGTTTAGCTGTAGTGCCAAGATCCATAGTGCTGGACTCCTCTGTGCTAGGTGCTGTAGAAACACAGAGGAAAATGTATTCCTCTCTTCCCTCTTGCCTTCAATATACTGTCTTATTTGATTTTAAGCTGTAAAAGGACACTAGGAACCCATGAGCAAATGTTTTGACCTGCATAAGAAAATAGTACCCTCAGGCTAAACTGAATTTCTTCCTTCCTTTTTTTTTTTTTAATGGAAGTAAAACATTAATTAAGCTGCTAGCGCTGTTCTGACTGTTTTCAGTCACTCAGCTTGGACTGGAGCAGGGTTTCTAGGTCTTGCTCTGCCTTAGATTCCTGTGCAGCAGAAGGAGCTCTACTTTTATGTTTGTGGCCAATGCATCAAGGCAGACACATTGTATATTATGTAGTACAAGAGTGCTGCTATCCTGAGTGCTCCATGATTGCAGTCATAAACATAGCTAGTGGTGACAGTGGGCTAGAGCCCTGTCTTGTGATGGCTGTCTGTCATTGTCAAGCTTGCAACACGTTTTTTGCTAGGCTTGATGGATTAGTCCACCAGCATCCTTTCTAACACAGAAGTCAGAACACACTTCAAAGGAGGACCCAGGGTTCTCTTGAAGGAATGCAAAAGATGGTATGCAAAAGGAGGAGGAAATCCGTTTTGATCCTTAACTCCATATCAGATCTTTTCATTGAAGTGGAATGGATTAATTGTCCTTTTAGTCTTTGTTTTCCTGTAGTTACAGCTGCTGTCCTGCTTTGCACACATTGTCTTGTTATTCAGTGAATTCTTTCAAGCCATCTGTTTTAGTGCAGCTTGATAAGTTATCCTACAAGTTAAAGATAACGTTCTACTAAAAAATTTCTCTACTAAAGCAGAGAAAAAATTCTTACCCATGTTAGGCTGCAAGTTTTGTTTTACTTGAAACTAATTTGCCTAAAATTCAAGCTAGATTAAGACAGAATCATGCTACAGATGATTCTGGAAGGGTGACTAGAAGACTGCAGCAACAGCATTCTTGTCATTCTCCCTAAGTTAGTGGAGAGGCAGAAAGACTTTCAAACAGGCAAAAAACCTCACCCTACATTGTGTGACTGCCGTACTGTACTGGTTGTATATGGAAATTAAAGGAGAAAAAACGCTTAGCTTTTATCTACATAATGTGTCTGAAGGGTGGTGAAAGGTTGGTCATTCAGCTAGTCCTTCCTTGAATGCTTCAAGCTGTGTTCTTACGTGATTCTTACGCTGATTCTGCTAGAGCACTGGGAGTAGTGCTGCTCACTTTTAACAGCATTCTGTCCTCAGGGATGGCAAGAAGAGCTAATCTGAGCACCAAGACACTAAGCTGCAGAGCAGAGCAGTGGCCCACCAAATTTTCTTTGAGCACTTTTCCAATGCAGATGGTAACTAGAGATGCAGACCTCTCCCTCCCTGCAGAATGACTTTATCTGACTCACAAAATGGACGTCTTTGATCTTGCTGGAGATCTGGTTTGCAGATCTGAGCTCACTACTGAGCTGACTAGTGACTTCAGTCTTAACAGGCAGTATTTGTTAGGTCTCTGAATGAGTGGGTCACAGCTTCATTCAGAAGTCATATAGTAAAAGGGCCTATCCAGAGCATGCCAACCTTTCACAGCAAATACAGCCTTCTTATGCAGTCTGTTGGTGTCCTGGGGTTTTTCAACAAGGCCAGAAGTTATGATATGCAAGCAAGTAAGGAACTGAAGTCACCAAGGAGATGGGACTATTCACTGGTGTTACTGTAATGACAGCACTCTCGCATGTCCAGCAGGGTTGTGTATCCAGCATACTGCAATTAGTGCAAACAGATAAAAGCAACCAAAGCCTTGTCTTGATTGGCATGTTGGTTCCTGAGGCTGAGTGGCTCAGCCCTGTGTTTTTCCAGTCTTGGCAGGTGTGCTCAGAAGGGTGTGGGATTTGGAAGGTGCCTGGGTCAGCAGTGGGCAGGCAGCTATGTAATCAAGTCTGGTATGCTGTTGTTGTCCAGGTGTGGCCAGACAGCTCTTATGTGCCTTGGAGGTGGGAGTAGGTCCTGTCCCTCTGAAAAGCTGGAGGCACAATGAGGTCCTGGGCCAGTGCTGCAGCATGATGCATTGAACAGCAGTGAGGAGTAAATAGTAATGCCAGTGCATATTCTCTTTGGAGTAAATCTCTGTTTCATGAAGCAGGAAAAGTCCCAAGGAGAGAATTATATGACCTGTAAGGAGAAAACAATTACCTATGACTACTTTGAGGCATGAGCCTGGCATTTTGAGAATCGTTAGGGGACTTAACCTGTCATTTAGGATGTATTTTTGCCTGCTGAAGACACCATGGGTTCAGATGACTACAAGTGGTTAGAGAACTTGCTGACTTGGTGAGGATGGGTGTTTCACTCTGGGGTGCATAGGCAGAGCTTTTTCTAAGGTCTCATGCTATGGGCCTCAGTGCTTGAAAAGGGCAGCTTCTCTCCAAAAGAGTTTAAAATCTGGGTGAAAAAGGTGGACATTTTCAGAATGGTGGAAGGTTGGTCACCTTCCCTTTCTGTGAGTGAACACTGAGGCACTGGGAGACACTGGTTTTTCTATATGTCCACCCAAGGAAGCTTGTACTGGGAGTCTTGTTTCAGTGCCCCACAAATACCTCCTTTTCAGCATGGCTATAACACTGGTAGTAGTATCTATTTATAGCTGGCAAGAAGAAAAGCACCCCAAATTTTCCAAAGGCCAGTCTTTTTGATGTGAGAGCTGTGCGGCATTGAAAGATCCTATTTTTGGCATATGGATACAGACCAAAGTTAAAGGTTTGCATGAGTATTGCATCAAAAATCTCTTCTCTCTCCTGTCAGTTCCATTGGCTTGTTTTCTGAACGTAGTGCACTTTTTCCCCCAGATTGTGCATACCCCTTTGGTTTTGAAAGACGACAAATTTCAGACTTAGCAGCCTGGTTCAGGAGCTGCTAACTCTTCTGGAATGTAGATCAATCCTCTTTGGTTGTTGTTGTAAGTTGGGCAATGCACACCGGGTCTTATGAAATGACGGAAAGAAGAAATTAAGTCTATGGCTGTTGTTACCTGTGCATTTACAGTAAAATTGTTCCATCTGTCTAGCCCCAAGGCAAACAAAAGTTTCTTTCCAACAGTAGACTCTGGATTTTGCCTTGTTTATCATCTTTAAGAAGTATGCAGCTTTTTGATATGTACTTTGTTTTTCAGCAAACATGAAGCCAGTAACTGACCTTATTAAAAGAATTTGGTTATCAGGTCTGAAAGAGTCTGGTGGTTACTCAGAGGGATTTTATCAATTTCCTTAATAAGATGATTGCTTGTGGATTAGGAAACATTATTGACAAGAAAACTATCACCTTAAGAAAAATATGCCTGTGAAGGAAGACTCTAGGATCTTATCTCATTTCTTGCAGCCAGTAAGATAACTTTTTTTTGCTGATACATTATCTGCTCAAAAACACTGCAAAATGTTTGTCTCAGCAGTTATTGAGTAGGTACTTCAGAGTTAAGGGAGATAATTCTGAATCAGAACTGCATAGAAAATGTGGCTGGCAGATACGTCTGAGTAGTTTGGGACATAGGTCTTTTGCCCTTCACATAGATTTGCCAGACTTGTGTCTGGTCACAAGCCTTGTTTTTCTCTGTGGCTCAGTTCCCAGAAGACTGAATGTTAGGCAATGCATGTACCCTTGATTGGAGGAAATGGCTGCTGTGGAGGACAGGATCACTGCTGCTTTGTGCATATTTGCAGGAAAGTGAAGAGAGACCTGCCTCCCTCAGGAGTTCTCTCCCATGTTCTCAGCAGGGAAGGGTTTTTCTTGGAACTAAGTTGCATGTGAATCAGGGCTGCTCAACCTGTAGAGAAGAATACCCCCTCACCTCTCTCTGGAAATGTTGTGAATGGTTGCTTTGTCTAAGCAATAACCAATTTTTTGGCTGGAGTCTTAGATGAAGGCAGACTTACATGCTTTTCCCACTTTCATAGGTCATTGTGTCTGGTTATCGAATGCGACTGCGAGATCTCTGCAATAGCTCAACACCATCTGAATTTCTTGCAATCCAAAATCAGACGGCAGCCATGGACTCTGAAGCCTTCATTTGCACCTTGTCAAAGGAGAAACTCCATGCAGCCGAGCAAGCCTTCCGTGCTAACCTGAATCCTTTGAAGCCTCTTCAGGTGAGTTCACTGGCCCCACGAGTGAGAGTCTGTCATTGACACTGACTTTTTCCAGGTCTTTCAGTCTAGAACTCATCCCTGCGTTTCCAGAACTGCTGGAGACAGTTAGAAAGAAGAAAGATGGTCGGTGTCTTTGTCATGGGAGCATGAACAACATTGCTTCTTCCCATCATTCTTACCCTTCCTGTTCAGTCTGCTACTTGTAGAGCATAAACGTGTGTGGTCTGCAGTTCAGTTTTTCCAAGAGGAAAGTCTTTATGCTGCACAGTAACAAACAGGCTCTTGGTTCTCCCTGTGTTTTAGTCAAATGTTGTATCTTGGCTGGAATGAGCCCACATATAAGCCTGGCTCATGCGGAGCATTAAAACCATCACCCTCTGCCCTTAGCGTGGGGCCACCAAGTGCAGAAGTTTCTAGCCGCTGACAGGCCGCAACCTTTAAGCAGGTTTAAATCATATGAAGTAGAGTCAAGTTTTAAAGTCCTGTTTCAAAAATGAACCAACGAAATGGGTATTGGGGGAAGAATTCACTGAACTTCAAGAAAATACATTATTTACAGGGTGACTGGAGACTAGAGCAGACTTGGATCTAGGAAAATCCAGTGATGTTTTGCTACCAATCTGCAATATCTGCTAAAATATAGAAGTTTGAGGAATTCAGGGTGGAAATGACAGTAGAGTGAAGAAAGGACCACAGAACCAACTATATTACCCAGTAAAACAAATACTCTATTGTCTGCTGTGCAAGTTTTCAGATTTGATGAGCCTTTCAGTACTCCAAGTCATGTACCACTTGCTTGGTTTTGTCCCCAATCAAAGAGGGTGATTATCAAGTACTGGAATCATATTACTCTCCTGCACGGTACGTAGTTGTTAGTGACTTCTCTCCACAGCTCACCTTCTGTTTTCCACGTATCCTCCATCTGCACTTTTTCTTTCCTGCTGGAAGAGCAAGACAAGCCATAAGCATTAAGAGATGCGGTAACAGCACTAAAACTGTAACAAAGATGGGCTGTTTGGAGAGGAATGGCTATGACTTGTTTTTTGTCTTCAGTTGTATGTGTATGAGCACATATATACATATTTTAGTTTAAACCATTCAAAGATGCTAGAATTTTTGGGCCTGAAGAGGGTGAAAATAGCCAGCTATTGTACCACTCAAAATTGGTTTTCTGAGCCCCATGGAGACTCAGTCTTGCTTTTCTTATTTATGGAAGCTTCTGCAGCTTAGCTGACAGAGGCAGGTACTGAGTGTGTCTGTGTTTTTAGGTCTATATTGTTTTTTGGTGAAAGGAAACACTCATAAACCTGTGCCTCTTGGTAACAGCAGTATAGATTTAAGACATTGTGCAGTTTTGGGGGGCTTCTGAGAAGCTGGCTCATGATCTTGTCTTCAAGGGGAAAAAAGCCGGAGTCCAGAAGCCAGCAGATCTAAACCTGCTGTGCATTGTTGTCTGGTAGAGGTCCACAGTTTTCCTCAGAAATGTCTCACAGTGTACCCTGTAGTTAAGCTGCTGTAATGCATCAGTGAGTGAAACAAAAACTGACTTCAATGCAGCCAGGCAAAATAGATAAATTAACTGAAGGATCACAACCAACACATTTGAAACTTAGTGTCTTTAGAGGCTAAAAAGTGCCCTGACCTGCAGTAACATCTCTGAACAAAGAGGGAACTTTCTGCTCATGAACAAAGGAGGCTTTTGACACAGCTTATTGAAGACATTGTGTGTCAAATCTTGGACAGGCACACTGAAGATAGAATGCTCTGTATCTACCACAGAGTCTGTAAACCAATGCCAACAATTTGTCCAGAGATTAATTTTTTCTTTTCTTTTTTTGCTTAATGCCTTTGATGTACTTCACAGCAAGGCATTTCAGTAAGCAAAGTAAGGGCCAAGGCACATGCAGGTGCAACAGCAATTTGGAGACAGGTTTTTAGCTTGTGTAATTGGACATGGGCTTCACTGGTTGCACTATTTTGTGATTTATGGAGAGGCAGCATCTTAGTACAACAAGGTTAATACAAGGCCTTGCAACTGTATGCAAGAACTCTGTAAGTTCAACACAAAGGACTTGAATTGTAAACTGGAAATTTGTGCTTCTCTGATATCTGGGCAGTAAAGTGGCTATGATTTCTTGAAATGTCTTAATACATATGACTTAGCCTGACATCTGCTTGTTTTTGTCCCTGTGCATTCCTGTTTGTTATTCCCTCTGCAGGATGATGCAGTAAATTTCATCATGGAATTGATCTGGATTAAAAGTGATTGACCTGATTGTATGTTTACACAAATATTTATGCTAAGACATGAAGGGGAGGGTGCAAGATTGAGAGCCCTATGATCAGGGAGTGAGTGTGTGGGCTGAGACCCTGACGATAACACTCGATTCTGCTGGCTTGGAGAGTGTGTGCATTTGCAGCCTCAGGGAAACTCTTAAGTGTTCTAAGTAGCTCTCAAAAATGCAGTAATTACTAGCAAATTATGGACAGATCGAGGTTTTAGAAAAGAAATTAAAGTGTATGCATGATGAAATGCATGAGATCTAAATGTCACAGCACTGTTAAGGTTTTCTTAAAAAGAAAGGAATAAATACTTTACATGCCTGCTCCTCAGTTCTATCCAGAACGTCTTGAGTGTTGCCCAAAGGGCAGTGATACAGTTAAGACAAGAACTTCTAATTAAAATTTCACAGTAGGATTGCTGATCTTTTCTATTACTTCAGTTTAGCTTGTTCTGTAGGATGAGAAAACAGAGCCAAGCACATGGAGGTATGGAAGGGAGGATAAAGTCTCTGTCCTTACTCTTGTTCATGTAAGAACCTACTTGAGGCAGGCTGTTCAGATCAAAACCAAGCAGAAAATCTGGGTGTGATCACAGGGCACCAAGGCAGAGGATCATCTTTCCTTCTTCTCTGAGTGTTTGCTCCACTACAAGAAAAAAGTGTTTCAAAAAGTCAAATTCCATTCTCCATGACCCATGTCTTAATCTGCATGCATTCTCTGAAGCCCTTTGATCAACAATACTATGGGACAGAGGACATGTTGTACAAGTTCCTTGTGGACATATCATCTCTTCTTGAGGCTTGCCTTGCACTGGCTGAGTGAGACTGAGGCAGGAGAAGCTGGTTTCAGAACAACAGTGAAGCAGTACATCTGACTGCATGCATGCAAATTTCCTTCCTGGCTTTCTCCCAGTGGTAGGCCAGCAGTTGTCCCATGGAGGAACTACACAGTTTGGGAACGGCTAACGAGCAATGGCAGTAAGTTCCCAGCCATTACAACACAGTCCAGTGGGACATTTCTGGGTGTCTTATATCATGGAAGTACCTGTTTCTATTTCCCTCTGCAAATGTCCCCAGTTTTGAATGTGATTTGGCAGGAGGAAGGTTATATGACAGTTCAAATTGCTCCTGTGGGATTTCATCTCTTAGCACTGCCTAATAAGGGCTTTGCCATATTCACTTCCAGTGGCATGGATCTGTAATAAGCCATAAGTATACTGTGGCTTGTGTACTACAGTGGTCCTTTGGAAGAGTGTGGGTGAGCACATGAAAATCCAGTTCTTTTTTTCTCCCTCCATAATATGGATGGTATTTTGTCAAATGGTTAGCACGAACTAAGCATGAGATAATAAATGCATTGCAGTGGAAAAATGGCTTTTAGAAAAGGTCTCCTGATTGTAAATATATGCTGCAACTGAACTCGTAGCTTTCCTTGATTTTTGAGAATGTTTTCAGTCAAGCACAATAATATCATCCTTTTAAGCAGCAGTGGTGTGAGACTTCCACTCCCAGGAAAGAACAGCAGAAGCTTAAAGCACATGATTTTTCTGCAGAGGCCAGTGGAAAGTCTCTGGTAAGATCAGTATAAAGTTGCAATAACTATTTCAAAGCAAATGTGGCTGAGTGGTCTTAATTAAGGAGAAACAGTCAGCTGTATGATGCAGACTCAGTTTTGGCTGAATGTTGTATCTTCCCAACACTTTAAACCCATGCATGCTTAAGAATCAGATTTGTTCATCTCCCGTAAGTCAAGTCTCATGTGAATTTTTTCAAGGCTTTTCTGTCAACTCCAGCCATCTCAGTATTTGTCACTAGAGTAAATCTTGTAGCATGCACGTGCAAACACATAGAGTACCAGTGCACTCAGTACCTCAGGAGTATTAGGATGTTGGCTGCCCCAAAAGACAAATTTAGTGACTTGCTAGCCACTACCACAGTAGTTGTAGAGGGTAGTTGTGTTCCAAACCTGCTAGAGCTTTGTCTTTCCACAGTGTGCCTAGAACAGACAGGTGATGTTTTTTCAGCACATTGCCGGTAAATGAATCATTGCCCTCCCCAGTCCCTAGATGTAGTGCAGATATTTGCTAAAGACAGCCTCACAGTAGGAACAATCTTCCCGGATCTACCCTGAGTCTAGAGGTTTCTTATTAATGTAATTAACTACTTAGTGAGTCACTACAAGGATGTGTATTACAGGGAAATTAATGACATGCTCATCTGTTCAAAGAAGACTGGCCCTTGTGACTGATTTTTTGTTACTATGTCTGGAGATGACTTGTGAGAGGCTTCCTGAGTGGGCTTTGAGGTTCAAGAAGTGGTAGAGAGAGTAAAATTTCCTCCATATCAATGATACTGTTACAGGTTCTGGTGAGAAATGATCTTGAAGTGATACGAATTTGTTAGGGAAGAAAGGTCAGGGTACTGTGGTATGAAAGGATAGATGGGTACTCCTCACATTTCAGAGTAAGGTTTGCAAGCTCCTTGAATCACCTAAGACCTCTTTATGAGGTCAGGAAGAAGTCCTGTTGAGCTCAGTGTGCTCGACTAATAGTCCAGCTGTGGCCCTTAATGGAGACATGGGAAAGGATGCAGCCATTGGGCAGGTACATAACAACATTTCTTCAGTGTAATGTGCTGTTCTTCAGCAGCCTGCAATCCGGACTTTCTCAGCTGCTGCTGGGATCTTGTTGTTTAATAGCATTTGGTAAGATTTTTATATTCAATGAATTCTTTTAGGTCTTTCTCAAACTCACAATACTTTCAGCATTGCATAGAGTCTACTTATTTTTTTCCATTTTGACTAAGTTGTGTATGCAAAAGCTCCTTTGGTTTTGTTTTAAACTGATCATTTCACTGGAAGTTCTCTAGTCCTGTATGATGAGGCACAGTGAGCACTCATCCCACTTACATTCCCCATCCCACTTGTAAGTCTACAGACCTTTGTTATAACCTCTGTTTGTCCTTACACATCCCATTGGTAGAACTGTTATCTATTCTTCTTCCTTCAAAAACCATTCTTACCTTGAATCATGGCCATTGTTTCTACCTGAGTTCCTTTGGAGATAGAGAACCCTCATTGCACATAGTACTTGAGAGCCAGGATTGCATTGTGGATTTATGTTGACATTTATCTGTTTTATCACTGTATTTCTAAGATCTCTTTTTGAGTGGCATTAGCTAATTCATACAAGGGATATCTTAAGGTAGAACTGTCTTTTCTCTATGTACTTTACTTTGCAGTGCTGAATTTTGTCTGGCACTTTGTAACAGTGTGTCAGTAGGAGGATGTTCACTAATCCTTTGCAATCGGATTTTGACTTTTCACTGTTCTGAACCAATTAATATCTTCAGAAAACTTTTCCTCATCCACCCTGTCCCTGAATCACTTCTGAATGTAGTGAACACAAATTTGTGTGGAGATTGATGAAGTATATGGAGCTGAATAAGTACATCTTGTTAGGCATGAACCTAGAACTTTCTACCTCATCTTAATGCTAAAGTAGTAGTGATAGAGCAGATATGTAGCTTTGATATTTGCTGGCTAAATTTCTTTAAATGTGTCTTGAAAGTCTGAGCCTGTGGGGATTCATAATTGCTTTTCTCTCGGGTGATATGTTTTTATTTATCCAGACCTTTAAGACTGCATTTAGTAGAGATCCATAGAGGTTAGAGAGATCCTCCCTGAATTTGGAACTGGCTTTGGAGCAAAGACTAACTGTGCACTCTGAAAAGTTAGCTGAATTTTAAACATCCCAGCAGATCAGCAGAACAGTGCCCATTTACACCAGCTGGCACTGACCAGGTCTTACCTGTCTCCAGCAGATCAAGTAGAACAAGTGAAAACATCCAGACTTTGTTTCCAGAAATTGCCCCAGGAAAGATGTGAAGAGATTCAGCTCAAAAGATGTGTGCTAAAATTAAGGGTCTTGGCTGTTCATTTGTGTGTTGCAATGCTGCAACTTTAGTATCCTTTCAAATGCTGCAACATGGAGCTACTAATGGGAAATCTTAGGAATTTATTTTAATCTTCATTCTCTTGAAACAACGATTGTGCCCAAATGTTTTCCATGCAAGATAATCCAGAATGTGAACAGAAGGGGAAAAGAACCCTACAAACTGAACTCCAGGCCACCAGTTACATGTAGAGCAATTGGGAACAAGTTGTCTTAAGTGTGGCTTCCTGCTAGAGCAAATAGTTTCCTGAAAGTTATGCCTTCCACTTCTGGAAGCCTGTCAGTCTTGCTCTTTGGTGACAGTGCATGCCAGCTATTTCCTGGAAGCTGTTTGTTTTAAAATACACCCTTGGTTTGGATAAAGAACACTAAGGCCTGATGATAACATACACTGCAGTAGGGAGTTCTTTATATCTGGCCTGGTATCTGTGTAGTCTCACTGAAAACTTGTGCCCACCAAATTGTCTTTTCCTCCACTGTACTGACTTTGCGTCCCCTTCTTAGCACTGACTTGCAGGATTTCAGGACTGTCCACATGCTGTCCTGTAGACTGTCCTTTTTTTGTGACCTGGAGTGCAAGCCATCCTTTGCATTGTAAGTGTATGTGCATGCATTTAGCATTTTGTTTGTATGGTTCTGGTTATGGCATCTGTGTACTTAACCTGTGAAAAGAGAAAGGGGTGATCCTATCACATTGCAGGTGCAGAAGCCTGTGGTATTTTAAGTTCAAGGTTACACAGAAAGCCAACTCTGTCTTTCCCATCAAGCACTTAGCCATGTAAACAGTCATAACTGCTCTATACAAGAATGTTTAAAAGAGTTTAATTTCTTCATTCGTGCTTTGCAGTAACTTCTGGTTTCCTTTTCTCTCTTCCTGCAGAGACGACTTTCTTTCAATTCCTCCTTGTGGGATCTGTCAGAAACTGTGGAAACCTTGATAGAGAGCACTGGGAAGCTTGTTAAAGAGGTAAGAAGAGCCTTTGTGTCAGGAGAACACATCAGTGTGCTTGCTATCTTAACCTGTGATTGAGTACAAGAGGCAACTCAAAGTCAAATCCCTGGCTTGTTTTGAAACTTTTCCCCATCCTCCAGCTATTTTCCCTGTGTCAGTGCAGGCAGCGTGCACTTTGCAACCTCTTGGCAGTTCAAGTAACAAATACCGTGACAGGAATTAGGACATTTTCTGTAGTGTTTTGCCTTCTCAGCAGTGGCACAGTGGTTGGGCTTGCAGTACATCTGCTGCCAGGTAGTGCCTTGCCAAGTGCATGTTGACGCTTTCCTTTAAATTTTTTTCCATGCAGTTGCCAACCCCTATCAGTGTTATTACTTGGTTGTATCTACTGGGTTTCGTGTGCAGTGAGGGTATGGCATGTGGCAGAGCTGCAGTGGCTGTTGTAATTTAAATTGGTAGCTATAGGCTACTGTTTCCTCTTTATCTGTCCTGGTTTTTGGGCAAGAGATTGTTTCCAGTCTTGTGGGGCACTCAGCACAATGACATCACAACACTAAACATAAACAGCGATTTGCACAGTCAAATTGACATTCTAGAGACTGCAAGTATTTGTTATGGCAGGTGGAATGGTGGATTAAGAAAAAAAGCCCTGCATACCTAAGTATAAATCAGAAGTCAAAATCTGGGGGGTAGGGGGTGGGTATTGAGCCAGAAACTCATCCTAGTTTTTTTGTCTGGCTCTGACTTTGAAGTGCTGCTATTAGTCAAAAACATTCTCTCCCTGGAGCAGAAATCACAACCATCTAAGCTAAACAGTGCCACCGCCTCCATCTAAGCTAAATAATGCTGCCGCCTCCTCCTCCTCCTCCCCTCGCTAGTCTTCCGTCTCTGCATCAGAGCGAGAGAGCTCCGCGCCCGTGAACGGCAGTAACCTCTGGGAGCGTGCACAAGAGCGGGTCACTCCAGGTTAGCGTGCGCCTCACTCCCACGGAGGGGCAGCTGCCGGGAGCCTGCGCCATGCCAGCCAACAATTCCTGGCACGCACCCCTCCTCCAGTCCTACAACCTGCCGCGCAGTCCCCTTCACACTGAAATTAAGACTGTTCCAGGATCAGCTTCAGTTAGGACCATGGAAGAGCTTTTCCTGCTAGCAGAGAGGCTGCCCTCCAGAGTTTGACTACAGCTGTTTCCTGTTACGTCATTTAAGCTTGGCTTTTTTTCTTGTCTGGGATAAAAATAATTGAAACCACGTGATGCTCAGTTTGCTGATGTGGCCGAAAACGTCCCAGGGTAACGTGTCTTTTACTTGGCAGCTGTTTTGGGTAGGACTACCTTTTATTCTGCCCTGCTGTGCAAACAAAGACAGCTTTTTGCTCTGTGTACAGCACGAGCTGCTCCAGATGGCTTGACCGAAAGTTACTTCTTATTGTCTGTCAGGCGGATTTCTGTGTGAAAAGGAGGGACTTGCTCCCTTGTTTCAAAGGGCAGCAGCTTGAGGGGGTGGAGAGAACTATTGTTTGTGCCATGTCTAGGAGCCTTTCTAGCAGGGAATTTTAATTAGAAGATGATCTGAACAAAATATTTGTCTTGGAGTATGGAGATTGATTTGATCTGTGTCCTTGAACTCTTTAAATCAACTTCTAGGAGGGCAGATTAAACACCAAGAGCAAGGACAACTATTTAGAAACACTTAGGGAGCCAGGTCTGATGTCTGAGAGAAGAAATAGCTTAGTAACCCTTCATGTTTGACATTCTTGCTTCCAGAGATGTAAAAAGATCAGCTCTGCATGTAAATTATAAAGATGCTGGTGCCAAAGATGGAACAAAGTTCCGTGCTCAAATTGTTTCAAAATAATATGTAGAGATGTATTTGCCAATGCAATCCCTCTTTAAGATGGTTAACACTTCATATGTTCGTGGGAATTAGCTACACTTCTTGTTTGAGTACCTTTGCTCATCTTGTTAGGGAGTTTATGGTACTTTAGCTAAAGCAGCTGCCTTTTTTCTGAGCAAAAATGAGCTGTTTTACCTAAGATACCAAAAACTCCCCGAGGGATCCCTTTGAATTGCACACTCAAACTGTCACACCTGAAATGCCGCCTTGGCCTTTTGGGTGAGGAATCATCAAATCAAAAAATCTGCATGGGCATATGTAACAAACAAAAATGGTTATGTGACACTTTTCATTCATGTTTCATGATGCTCTAAGTCACCCTGAACCTGTGGAGCCAGGTTGAGCGGCACCAGGCTGCAGGCAAAACCAGCAGTGACTAGCGAGGAAATGAAAGTACACTTGAATCAGTCAATCTGGACTTCTGCACTCAGACTTTTGCTGTTCTCACAGCTGTCTTCCATTATATCAGTGTGTCATGTGCTTTTAGGCATCTGAAAATAGAGGCTCCTTGTGTAGGTGACACGTAGTAGCTGTTTTTTAGCATCAAGAATTTTTCTCCAGATGTTGGCACATCTGAAACATGCACAGTGCTGCAGATGGGTCACACAAAGGGTCAGGTTTACCTTTCACTGTAAGGCCAAAGAGCCTTGAGTGTGCTTTCTTTGGGTGAACTTGGATTGAATTGTTCCAGCACACTGCTGTATTCAACATTGTTGCTGGCTGGCTTTACCAGCTGTCCGAGACTTTGGTTATCTGCATGTTATTTAAACAAAGGTGACAGACCAATACACAGTGAGCAAAAGTGGCAGATGGTCTTTGACTCTGTTATTATCTCTGAAAACAGGGCGGTTGGAGCACAGCATCTAAGGTCGTTTCTGAGATGCAGTTGGCAAGCAGTTACAAATAGGTGTCTCAGCAGCTCGGCTTGCCCTGTTCAGTGCATATGCCTCTGCTGGGCAGCACAGTAAGAACATCTGAGTTAATGTCACCTGATATTTCAGTAGCAGTCAAGAAATCAGATAAAATTCTAGAAGACACTTAAAAACAGATAGAGAACCAGCTGTAGCATTTTACCATGATACTATATAAAACATATGTTCTTTGATACAGAACACAGATCGCGCTCTTGCTCTCTGAAAAGGTATAGCACAACTGGAATAAAATTCAGAGGAGGCCAGTTAGGACATTTAGAAGTAGAATGACTTCCACAAAAAGAACAAGGGAATAGACTGAGACTGTTCAGCTTGGAAGAGAGATGAGCTGGGGATATGACAAAGACCTATAGAGTTGAGTGACACATGAAGAAGAGATAGGGATTGAATATTCACTGTCTCTTGCTGTAAAAAAAAAACCACATGACACCAAATGGAGCTAATCACAGCCAAATTAAGGAGAGAAAAGAGGTTCTTTCCTGTGATGTTGGATGTTAAATACTTGTGCATGTTCTAAATTCTAGCAGTTTACCATGGGAGAAATTCAGTGAAGGTTAAGAAACAGAAGTTCCCTGAGCTGAAAGTGAATGGAAGGTAGAAGGTTACTTAAAGGAAGTATCCTAGATTCTCGCCTTTGTCTTGTTTTTTCATAACATCCACTTACTGTCACCATCAAAGAGGTGAGAGACAGGGTGTCTGAGAGCAACACTCCAGTGTAGCATGAAACCAGTACTCATGCAGGTGAGTTGCTTTTCCTGTTGTGGTGAGCTTGGCCGTGCCCGAGTATGGCAGCATTGGTGCAGTGAGTGTCTCAGGCTGAGGGCAGGGTGCTTTTGTTCATGACACATTGCAGGCATATTGTCAGGCTTATGCCACTGAAATGAATCTGGAGGCACTAATTGTTCTGGCTGGTTGTATGTTGTCACCTCAGGCCTGGTGTTGGGTCAGCTGGGCAGGAGAAGGCTCCTTGTTGTGACTGGCTGTGTGCAAAGCTTATGCTGGGATTCAGGCTCCTGGCTGCAACAGGACTTGTTTTCAAGGATTTTCTGGGAATGCCGTTGACAGTGGGGGCTAGGAGTTTCTGGGGCAGGGATAAGCGATGCCAGTCTGGGAAGTCAAACTGGCTACCTGGTGTAAATCAGCAGAGGCTTGGTGGAATTGTGCCAGGTGACACTGCTGTGGCCTGTAGCTCATCCAGTTTGTGACCCATGAGCTGCAGTCACTTGGTGTTGTTCCTTTAATTCCTATTCTGACTCAATGCACCCCACCCCACCTGTCCTTGTGAGGGTACTCCACTGGAATGTAAGCCATTGTGCAACCAGGAGGAGAAGCAGCTTCCATGTTGGAGGGCAAGGAGGCCAGGAACCACCCACAGCACTGAAGGAGAAAACTCGAGAGTGAAGAACTTGGCAAGGATACATTCCAAGTACTCGCACAGAAGAGACTTCCCTCTACAGTCTCCAGTTGTGGTTGTGGGGAAATGTTTTCCCTGGTTCTTAACCTTGATGTTGTGTTCAAGGGGATTCTCATACATTCAAAAATCTGTCCTGTGGTTTGAAGGTGCATGGAAAGAACTTCTCCTTTTACTAATCCTGTTCAATACTTGCTTCCATTCTTTTCTCTGCCCTTCCCCTCCAGCTGCTGAGCATGAAGAGCTGGAGTGACATGAGGCAAGAGGTGATGTTCCTGACCAATGTGAATGCCTCAAACTCCTCTACGCAGATCTATCAGGCTGTGTCACGCATCATGTGCGGCCATCCTGAAGGTGGAGGGCTCAAAATTAAATCACTCAACTGGTATGAGGATAACAATTACAAAGCACTGTTTGGCGGCAACAGCACTGAAGATGATGTGATTAACTTCTATGATAACTCCACAAGTAAGTGTAACAGTGGCATGGTCTGATGTCCCATCTACTTCATGACTGTCATCACTAGTGTTTTCCAAACTTCCACAGATGAAAGCAGGTGGTCCTGAGGGATATATTCACTGCTGTTTCAGAAAGGCATGCTGAAAGACATGTTGTCCTGCATGTGCCCTTAAGGCCAGTAAGTTATCGACTTGCAGTCTCCCAAGGACCTTCTGTAGAGTCTACAGAAAGCTGTGCAGTGGACCTACTTTAGTGAGAGAGAGAGCACAGTCACGTGAAGCCTCTGGAAGTCTGACCTTTTCTGGACAAGTTTTGTTTGTGCCATGCATTGAGGTTGTGGGAGTATTGCAGAACTAGTACTGTGGCTCTTAGTATTGGAGGCTGCCTGGTTGCTCCATATTCACTGGGCAGGCTTGGGCTAAAAGGGGCTTTTTGTGGAGCTTTGCAGTAAGGGAGGGGGTTTGTGTCTGAAAAATGCTTTGCTTTCAGCTTTGTTTGTTCTTGAAGCTCTGTGCCTTCTGCAGTTGTCACTGTGCTGTTCAGCCACTCACCTTTGTACTCTTCCTCAGCACCCTACTGCAATGAGCTAATGAAGAACCTGGAATCCAGTCCTCTTTCCAGGATTATCTGGAGGGCTTTGAAACCCTTGCTGATTGGGAAGATCTTGTACACTCCAGATACACCAGCCGTAAGGAAGATCATGTCTGAGGTAACTCCTAGCCCTGTCCTCTGATAACGTAGCATGAGCTATGTTCTCTGGCTGTGCAGCTGATCCTCTCTAGTTAAACTCGACTCAAACACAAGCCTAGAAAGAATTGCGTGCAAAAGCACAGCCTCCCTAACCTCGCGCCTCCTGTGCACTTACTTTTGAAGGCTCAGTGGACCCTCTCAGCCCATGATGGGTCTCTGCCAGCTTTTGGAAATAACCTTCCTCTCCTCTTTGTGACAGGTGAACAGGACGTTCCAGGAGCTGGGTGTATTTCGTGACCTCGGGGGAATGTGGGAGGAGATAAGCCCAAAGATTTGGACATTTATGGAAAGTAGTCAGGAAATGGATCTCATTCGGGTCAGTATGCTGTCCTTCCCAGAACCACCACTGTTCTTTTTTGCAATAAGTGATGAAATATTTATTTTAGATGGTGCTTCATGGTGCTTCAGTGCTGAAGTGGGCAGATAAATATTACAGATGGGACCCCTTCTTGAAAGAGATTTTGGTTTTACAGATCTTGCATTATGCTTGGCATTCCTTCCTTCATGTAACAGTCTCCTGCAAACAGGAGTGGTGCATATTTAACACCCAATTCTAATCTGCCTTTGTTGGAAAATGTACTGTTTTGTCCACAGTGTTGCCCTAATGCGTTATGGGCACATCACCATGGTTCCTCAGGTGCAGCTCTGAGGCGTGGATCTTTGCACCCTGTGCTGATGTCTTTGGAAGCACAGTGATGTAAAACTGGCACCAAGAAACAGAGGGACAACTGTAGAGTAGTTTTTCCAGGTGTCTCTGCAACATGGTTGGTTGGGTATCATAGTGCACCTTCATGTGTACAGACACCTCTCCAGGTCTTATAAACTTTGAAATTAATTCCGTTTTTTAAGGCCAGTGTAATGCTCTGCTGAATAATCTGTGACCTGCCCTGTTGTACTTCTCCATCAACATGACACACTAGAGCACCAGAGACAGTTCAACAGATTGTTGCAAGGTTCAGGCAGAAAGTCGAGGTCCAAAGCATTGATTTGCAGTGATGTCCTCTGAGAAGTGAATGTTGCTTCTTTTTTTTTTTTTTTTTAAATTTTAGTGTGCCTTGGGTTTTTATGGTTTTATACTTTATATTGGTTGTTAACCTTGTTGCCTCTGATAGTTAATAATTGATCTTGCCAGCAATCTGGTCTTCTCTGTACCAGTGTAGTAACAGGGGTCCCTTTGTTGTCACCTGCTGACATTCACACAAGCAGGAGTACTTCCTTGTCAGTGCCTTGGCAGCTCCCAGACAGCATCCCATTCAGTTGCCATGCTGCTGAGTTGACCGGCCATCACCTCCCAACTTTCTGGGTTGTACAATCTGTTTGGCATATTTCTTCCTGCTGAGGGAGAGGAAAGTGCTTTGCTTGCCCATCCCTGCCACTTCTAGCTTGATGCTAATGTGCCTGTGAGCTTCAGGCAAGGCAACATGTGCCCCTAGGGTTAAGGAGCTTAAATGTTGGAATTGAACAAGATGAGGTTGAGCCATCTCCCTGCAGGCATGGTGTCCTTTCTGCTGAGGATGGTGGCAGAAGTTAACCTTGGAGACCAAATGAGAAGAGAGCACAGCACATCCAGTTCCTGTTTGCTTGGATTTCCTTTTTGTATGTTTTCCTTTGCTAGCTTGGTCTGTTCTGTTTTTCCAGTTTGCAAAGCTGTTTTTGTAACTGTGTGACCCACTACTTTCTGGTTTGCTGGTAACAGCAGAGTGTGGGGAAGCTCTTTACCTCTCTTTAATTTTTGTTGTGGCAAAAAATTGACTTCCTGTTCTTAATCATAAGGATTTTTACAGTTTTGTCTCTTGCGCAGAGTTTTCTTTTTATCTCCCTGACTTCAGTTCAGATATATCCTTTACAATTACTGCTCCCTTCCTTATATTGTCTGCCCAGTGGACTGGTTTCTGCTTCAGTGATGGGTTCTTCTTCCTGGCAGTGCACTTGTGCTAGGCATTGTGCATACAATAGCCTGTCCTCAGAAAGCTAGCAGTTAAACCGGGTGAAGAAAGCATTGTCCCAGACAGGAGGACAAAAGCAGGACATCATGGCTGTACCAGACTGCTTCAGCCAGCCCTGGTGGCACAAAAGCAAAATATGGAAATCACCTGGCCTCTGGTGCTGGTATTTCTGCTCAGCACAGTGACTGTTGAGCCTTCAGCCACGCCTCAGTTGCTCTCCGTCCCAGCCAGGAGCAGAGATTTTTCTGGGAGAACTGAGCAGAGCTTGGCAACCAGCATTTGCCGAATGCATTTCCGCTGAGCAAGCATCTCCCTCTTCCCTGGTTTGCATGTGTGGGGTGCAGAGCTGTGCATGGCTCTCTGCTGCCCTCTCCTTGGGAGAGGGGTGGCAGGACATGGAGGCAGCCAGCCAGCCTGCAAAGCACACCGGCATGGTGTAACTGTACTGAGGGAGGCACATCCTTCTCAAAGGCAGTGTGAGAGGAAGGATGGCACTGTGCTGATCCTCTCTGTATGAGAGAGGGCTTCTCCCTGCACCTTTTTAACAACTATTTTCCCTGTAGTGCTCGTTCTCCTTATGAGAGAGGTGATCTAACATTAATTCTCGCAACTATTTCTTCTTTGAAAACAAAATATCTGCAGACATTGCTGAAAGGCAAAGCCCTTTGGGACCTGCACTTGCCAGCTTCCAACTGGACAGTGGAGGATGTTGCCCGTTTCCTGTCAAACAGTCCAGAGGACTTTGAGACAGAAAATGGCTCTCGGTACACCTGGGTGGACGCTTTCAATGAGACAGACCGGGCTATCCAGACCATCTCCCGCTTCATGGAGGTGAGATCCTGTTGGTGTGGGCAAGGAGCTGGGGGAGGGCAGCAGCTTGATCTCCACTCATGCAGCTGGGTTTTCTGGAAAGGGAACATAGATGTTCCTCCATCAGTTTTCTTGGTACAGCCAGGCATTAGTAGGCCTGAGTATCATGGGATACATTTATTCAGATCCCTAAGAATAGAGGTAGGAATCTAACTGTAGGCCTTGTTTTTGAAGTTTTTGCTTTTGTCACTGCATATGTTTTCCTGCCTTTCTGTTACTGGGTGACTGAAAGCTGCTGCTGCCTCCAGCAGTGTAGCAGCTCATACTTCAATCTGGGGTTTAACTGGGGACTGTGGTGAAGTTAGCAGCTGCTTTGAACTGAGGGAACAAAATCAGTTCTACTTTTTGCCTCATCACCTTGGGAGATGAGCGCAAACAGAAACAGACCATGGCCTGTTGAGGGCCTGGTCCAAAGCCTTCAGGTCTCTCCACTGATGTTTAGAGGCTTTGAATCAGACTTGGTTTATTGGTAACAGAAAAAATAAGACTATATGTGGAAATTGATACTTGGATGAGATTCTGTAGGTAATACTGCAGTGCTACCTAACCTCTTGTACAGAAAATGCCTTTGCTGGGGTATTTCTCAGTGGTATGTATTTGACTGGTAGGTGACTGTCAAGCAGAAAGCAATGACAACTCTTGCATCTTACAGCAAACCATTGCAAAATAGTCTGATGCTGTTGTCTTTTTCTTTCGTGGCATTACCACTGGAGTGTTCTCTTCTTTACCTCCACCCCACAACTAAACAAAGTGCATTGATTTGGCAGTGTATCCCATAAATGCTTCCAATTCTGTCCCTGTCTAGTGTGTCAACTTGGACAAACTGGAGCCTGTGCCCACAGAAGTCCGGCTCATAAACAAATCCTTGGAGCTTCTGGATGAAAGGAGGTTCTGGGCTGGCATAGTCTTCACTGAAATAGCTCCTGACAGCACAGACCTTCCTCAGCATGTGAAATACAAGATACGCATGGACATTGATAATGTGGAAAGGACCAACAAGATCAAGGATGGGTGAGCCCTGACACCCTGCCTTATGAACAGTTTCTTACGAAGGATGCGGTGAGGAGGATTTCTGATGGAAAGATCTTTTTCCCTTCGTGCAGGTACTGGGATCCTGGTCCCCGTGCTGACCCCTTTGAGGACATGCGCTACGTCTGGGGAGGCTTTGTCTACTTGCAGGATGTGGTAGAACAGGCCATCATCAGGGTTCAGACAGGCACGGAGAAGAAGACAGGAGTTTATGTGCAGCAGATGCCCTACCCATGTTATGTGGATGACATGTATGTATGCAGGCTGCTTCAAAAGCTCTCAGGAGGAGGAGCTTGGGAGGCATGGGCTTTTGTCACTCCTCAGGCATGGTTTATGTCCCTATTATCAGTGAGTAAGCAATCTCCATAGTGTTCCTAATCCCTAGAATTAGGGCACCCACATGGAGTATTTAGAATATGTAATGATTTTCAGAGTCCTGCCCAGGAGAGGGATTGTCAGTACTGGACTTGAACATACAAAGTACCTTCCTGAGGCATGCCCATATCCTCACACCTGACGCAAGCAAAAATAGCACTGGGGACAAATGCAGACAGATAGGCACGGGAGAGGGGAAAGAGGGCAATTGAGAGCATTCCCCAGGCAAGGCAGCACTTTGCAGACACTTTTCCACTGAGTGACAATGAGTGACAATTGCAGCTCCAGCTCCTACCCCTAACTGGCAATATGCGCTAAACGCATCTGCCTCACCTCGTGGTGAGACACAGACCCTGTGTCAGCCTTCGCAGATCAGCTGCTTTGTGCAGTGAAACCTTAGCTGTCACCATGCTCTGATAGCCCTTGAAGTGGTATCTGAAGTTGCAGTGATGTTTCTCACGTGGTTCTCCTGGCCCCTTTCCTTCATTTTCTCAGATTTCTGCGTGTCATGAGCCGCTCCATGCCTCTCTTCATGACACTAGCTTGGATCTACTCAGTGGCTGTGATAATTAAGGGCATTGTCTATGAGAAGGAAGCCCGGCTGAAAGAGACAATGAGGATTATGGGACTTGACAATGGCATCCTTTGGTTAAGTTGGTTCATTAGCAGCCTTGTCCCTCTCCTGATGAGTGCAGGATTGCTGGTGCTGATCCTGAAGGTGAGTTGCCTGGTTTGGCCTGTGGCAGCAGACTCTAGAGTCTTTAGAGCCTGCTAAGCAGTGGTCTGCACTGACACACTGAGGAGGAGTTTGTGGGTGTGCGTTACCAGTCACTGTTTGGGAACAGCATTTTGGAACAGCACTGTGTGGCTGAAAACAGCAGGAGGGAATGTTGTAGATTCAGTTCTCTTGAAAAGATGCCTCTGGTACTGCCTCACTTCTGGGAAGGCTGTTGTGCAGATTGCAGGAAGCCCTGCCTCCCCTGAGCAGCAACTCTGCAGAGCTGCCTCTAATAGAGGTACCTTGGAGAGCCCTTTCAAAGCCTGATGCATTTATTGTTCTCCTGCCAGATGGGGAATCTGCTGCCTTACAGCGACCCTAGTGTGGTGTTCATTTTCCTCTCAATCTTCGGCGTTGTGACCATCCTCCAGTGCTTCCTCATCAGCACCATGTTCTCCAGGGCCAACCTGGCAGCTGCCTGTGGTGGCATTGTCTACTTTACGCTGTATCTGCCTTATGTGCTGTGTGTTGCCTGGCAGGACCATATCAGCTTCTCACTCAAGATTTTTGCGGTGAGTCTTGATGAAACTTTCCTGGGCACTGGGTCTCCACCAGTACAGCACTCAGCAGCTCTCTAGCTGGACACTGTTACAAGGGGAGGAATGGCAATGGGAAGTTAATTTTCAGTGTAAGAGTCTAGCAGAGTTGGGCTTGACGAAGTAGTTGACTGAACCTGGTAGAAGCTGCTGGGAGGGTTTTGTTGGCTTTGGTAGTAGAAGTAATGCAACTGGACTAAGATGCCTTGATCTCTGTATGCTATGATACTGTACCACCAGACATGCAGGCCGAAGGAACCACCTGCCTTTCCTCTGCACAGCACTTCTTAACTGTCTGGAGAAGGTGACTGTTAGCAACCTGTTCCCTGGCAGGAAAATCCAAAGAGTAAGGGAAAGAAAACAGAGAAATAATCAATTCTGGATGGAGGTCCAGCAGAGATTTCAGGCCTTGTTGAAACCCAGACCAAATCTGGCACTCCGTATCTGCGAATACAGTGATGGTCCTTGGAACTTTGACTTTTCATATGGACGATGTTCCTTGGCCTTGTGCTACAACTGAGATGACTAGTTGGAGGGTAGATGTAAAAAACTCAGTGTCTGTTCATGCCTCCCATTTTCAGAGCCTGCTGTCTCCAGTAGCCTTTGGTTTCGGTTGCGAGTACTTTGCACTGTTCGAGGAGCAGGGAGTTGGTGTTCAGTGGGACAACTTCTTTGAGAGCCCACTGGAAGAAGATGGCTTTAGCATCACCACATCGGCTGTCATGATGCTGTTTGACACCTTCCTATATGGAGTCATGACCTGGTACATTGAATCTGTCTTCCCAGGTGAGGTCTGCTTCTGAGGGATGATCATGTCTTAAGGCTTTTAAATAAATCCTTTCACCCTTCTCACTTGCTAAGGTGCAAATTTGGCCCATTTTTAAGCAGAGCTATATAAAGGTCATGGAGCAAAACCAGTGTCAGAGCAAGGTGGCTGCTTGCTCTGAGTGTTGCCCAGCACAGAAGCATGACCCCATTGTGGCCATGGCTGATCTAGCCCCAGAAGCTTTGCTGTACTTCACTTGTTCCTTCCTCTAAAGTTCACAGACTGTGCTGCAAGGGAGGAGTTAAGAGTATCAGTACCACTTGTGCTACTTAGCACCTTCCAGCATGGAGTTTTTAACCCTAAAGTGAAGTAAGATGTCTCTTACCCAGAGTCTGTCAGTGTCTTCATATAGAAAGATTTCTTCTTAGTCCTGCCTCACCTGGAGGCTTACTGGGAGTAGAATACTTCCCTTCTTGTCCTGAAAGCTATAAAAGAAGAGATGCACTATGAGAGATGTACTCAGGCTCATGTGATGCTTTTTCTTTTAGGCCAGTATGGGATTCCCAGACCCTGGTACTTTCCTTTCACAAAGTCCTATTGGTTTGGGGAGGAACCACAAGACAGGCAGCACCCACATCCTGACCAGAAGGGGTCTTCAGAAGGTAAGTGCTGGACACAGAGCCTTTCTGAAGTGAAGTGTTAAGGTCTGCCTTTTTCTGAAATGAGAGTCCAAGGACAGCAGGAGCAGGACTAGCATGGATAGGTGGAATTGTTCATCCTTTTGTTTAGGTATGCTGATCAGGTGGGTGTATCCAGATAAACCCAAGGTGCTTTGCCCACCTGAGTACAGCTGGGTGCTCCAGGCTCATGGAGTTGAGAAGTCCTCGTATTTTTCCTGACAACACTGGAGATCGCCAGCTCCCAGATTAGCCCAGGAGAGAGAAAACAGCTAAATGACAACTTCTGTGGAAGAGTCCTGTCTCTGAGGAAGAAATGTGGTCAGTTCTTCATATAGCTCGTTTCTCCACAGGCTTGGAGGAACGTGATGTCTGTTAAAACTCCCATGCAATTTCTGTTAAAACCTATCATATCTCTCTACTTTGCTGTGTTTTCTTCCAGTCTGCAAGGAAGAAGAGCCGGTCCATCTGAGTCTTGGTGTTTCCATCCAGAACCTGGTCAAGGTTTACCGTGATGGCAAGAAAGTTGCTGTAGATGGTCTCACACTTAACTTCTATGAAGGACAAATCACCTCCTTTCTGGGACATAATGGAGCAGGGAAAACCACTACCATGTAAGAACGAAATAATGATTTAAGACGGTAGGGAAGTGACGGAATACTGCACCTCCTATCTGTATAGTAGAGGTAGCCATAGAACTGCAGTGTGCAAGCTGGTGCAGACCAGAGTGCCTCTGCTGATTTAGTCTAGTTGTGTTGCTGCCTCACAGATACAGGGGACTGGAACCAAAGGGAGTTTTGGTTGAGGCTGGGTCAAATGAATCTGTAGGCGTCATTTTGTAGTAATGCTACTTGTAATTCTGACTTACCAGTGAAAGAAAGTGAGCTGGTACTGAAAGAACAAGAAGCTTTTAGAGGAAAATATCTTTCCTTCAAGCAGCCATGTGGGTATTCTTTGATCACCACTGGAGCTGATTTGTGCTTTGGTTTTTTTAAAATCCATTAGTGAGATGTTTTTCAGGCTACTTTCTTGATAGGGGATTTCCCCAGGGTTTCCACCTATTCTTAATTCAGCCATCCTGGCATGTTTCTTAATTCAGCCTCTACTATTTCCTACTGGCAGAACCTGCTTATCTGTTCTGTTTTTCTTTAAGGTCCATTTTGACTGGCTTGTTCCCCCCAACTTCGGGTACAGCCTTCATCCTGGGCAAAGATATCCGCTCTGAGCTTAGCACCATCAGGCAGAACCTGGGTGTATGTCCACAACACAATGTGCTGTTTGACTTGTGAGTATCATCTGGGAGACACAGGACTGGTGCTATCCCACAGATGTTTGGGTTCTCTAGGATACAGCAGTGGGCTTTCAGCTTTGTCAGTCGTTTTTTTGTGTGTGCATAATGTGAGACAATGGGGTGGTTTGGGATTGGTACGGGAACGTTCTGTTTATTAGCATGTTCCTAGGTGGCTGGGAATGATTAGCAGGGGCCTATACTTTGATCTTTCATGTCTGTTAATAATCTACTCCACTCAGCTAGGCCAAGTGTTTCCCCGGTGCCTAGTGATTTGGGTTGTTTGTGGTACTGTCAAGCACCATTTAAAAAGGATTATTTACATGGGTGCTGAATAGAGCCACACCCTGAAGTCAGGTGCAAGCTGAGCGCACCCAGTCTGTGGCTCCTTCCTGAAACCTCAGCCTTAAAAGATGTTTTTCTGAGCAAACAGAAATGCCTGCAGTAATGCTAATATAAGGGGCGAATCCCAGCATGGTGCTTTCAGCTGTGTCCTGAGGCTGCATTTGTTTCCTAGGCTGACTGTGGAGGAGCACATCTGGTTCTATGCTCGGCTCAAAGGGCTGCCGGAAAAGAAGGTGAAAGAGGAGATGGAGCAGATGGCAACAGATGTTGGTTTGCCTCACAAACTGAAAGCTAGGACAAGCAGACTTTCTGGTAGGTTCAGATCTTTTACATTTCTCAGAAACATGCCGTTGGCTTTTGCAGAGGCTGTGTTATGGACCTTGATGGGATCCTGCAATTATATATAGACTACTATACAAATAAGAATTTAAGGAAGTCAGTTATTTATTAAGTATCTAATCAGTGTATCTTAGTAAATGTCACAATCTTGCACTGTCTCAAGCTGTCTAATGGCCATAACAAGTCACTTACTTTCTTTGAGTATTTTGTATTTGTTTCCATCATGACATAGTTTAGCTACATTTGCTGTATGTTCTGCAAAGCTTCCTAATATATTTGGGGTTTATGAGTTTAGGTGAGAATAGCTTGGACCATAGTTTCCAAGTCTCTTGCTGTTTGTGAACCATATGTGCATTCCTTATGCTGACTTCTTCCCCTTCAGTTGGTGACCTGGACCGTCCGTCTCCTTTGTTCAGGAGGGGCAGAATTTCTGTATCAGTCTGTACCAGATACTAAAGGGACTGAGACCCCTTTGTCTTACTCAAGTGTTGGTACAGACTGCACATTTGCCTTTGGGGAGGGAGAGCAGATGACCACGGTTGGCTTTAGTATTGAGGAGTGCAATATAGTTCCTTGATTTTGCCTCTGGAACACTTCCATGAAAGGAGAATCTCATGGGGACTTATTTCTGCAGCTCAGGCTCTGGAGACCTGTGTTCCAGATCCTCAAATATGCTTTGGCCTCCAAGCTGGTGATTTTCTACCCCTGGTGCTGAGACAGTGTAATTTACTTAAGGAAGGGCATGCAAGGTGGGCTTCCCTGCAGTAGGAGGAGAGTTAGACTTCACTGAGGAAAGACTATCCAGACAAATTACCCACCGCCCAGAAAGTAGTGGGACCCTGAAGGCCTGAAACAGCAGGAGTACTTGTTCTCCTCAGTCTGCTTTCTTTCAGAGGGCTTATTATCCACCATGCTGCAAGTATTGCTGTTCCACTTGCCTCTGCATCAGCCTGAACACCTCTTTCTTCTTGTGCCTGGCAGGTGGCATGCAGAGGAAGCTCTCTGTTGCCTTGGCGTTTGTTGGTGGCTCCAAGGTTGTCATTCTGGATGAGCCTACAGCTGGGGTGGATCCTTATTCCCGCAGAGGAATATGGGAACTGCTTCTGAAGTATCGGCAAGGTATGTGGTCTTCTTCTCTACTCTTAATAAATGTACTGTGGAAGGCAAAAGAAAATCAATCTTATTCATGACTGTTCTCAAAACAGCAATGTGTCTTTGTAGATCTATTGTTGCCTGCACTGAGGAATGAACAAAGACAATGCAGGACAAGGATGCTCAGATCTCTCATCTGTATTCCTTTCTCCTCCTGTTCATGTCAGAATTCATGAACAAATCTTTTTACTGGGTGATGAGGGAGGGCAGGTAAAGTCAGAAAATCACCCTTGGTGTTCAGCAATGTCCTCTTCTGCTCCATGCAACCAATTTTGCAGTCATGAAATTAAACCTGCCATTGCTAAGCATGACAAGAGCCAGCGGACAGTGGGGAGAATAAACCCGTGACAGCAGTTGTGAATCTTCTCCACACTCCTAGTCTTGTTCAAAGGAGCCAAACTTGTGGCATCAGCCCCCCATCCAACTTCATGGCAAGATCCAGATGATTGTGGCTATGGCGTGGGAACACAGGTTTGTTTGACTTACCAGCAGTGTCTTCCTTGCTCTCTTCCAGGTCGCACTATCATTCTCTCCACACACCACATGGATGAGGCAGACATTCTGGGGGACCGGATTGCCATAATTTCTCATGGCAAGCTCTGCTGTGTTGGCTCTTCTCTCTTCCTGAAGAACCAGCTGGGAACAGGCTATTATTTGACCCTGGTCAAAAAGGATGTGGATTCCTCTCTGAGCTCCTGCCGAAACAGCAGCAGCACAGTTTCCTATCTGAAAAAGGTACAGCTGGCCTTTCCTGCTCATGTTTATTCTTTCTTCATGAAATCTGAGGCCTTTTGGAAGCAGCAGCTAAGATTTTACATGGTAAAATGTCTCAAAGGAAAATCCCTTGTTCTTTGGAAGAAGTGTTAGCTGTTCCTGTTGCATGGGTACTGTGCCAAACCATGTCTGGTTAAACTGTTGCATGGGACATACATCTCCATTATAGTTCCTTTCAGTGCCAGTGGTCCCAAGCTGATCAGAGAGATACCAAATAGGTGAAGTACACTTCTGTAACACTCACTTCTATACTCATGACCTCATACTTCTGTTTTAGCCCTTTGCAGTGCTATGTCACCATCTGCAGCATCTGATTGGACTTACTTAGAGTATAGCATCTGGTGGGCCCCATTTTGAATAAACAGCAGAAAATTATGTTTGTCTTCTCTTTTGTGACCAGGATGACAGTGTCTCCCAGAGCAGCTCTGATGCTGGCCTTGGCAGTGACCATGAAAGTGACACATTGACAATAGGTGAGGCTTGGAAAAGATTTGAAGATTGAGTCCCAGTTGACATTGCTCTGTAGTTTGCCTTGGACAGCTGCCTTTTAACCTTGTTGCTCCTATGTAGCTACAGTCTTGGGACAATTATTAAATTCACAGTGATGGTATTTTAAATATTGGAATGTTTTTCTTGAGTGAGCCATTTTGAATTCAAGCTGAGAGTTGTCCTGAGAGTTAGTAAGCAAATATTATGTAGTTTCTTGGCCTGTCAGCAAAATATAATGTTGCTGAGCTATATATATCAATGATTTGCAGGTCTTCCAGAAGGGTATAAAAGCTCTCCCAAGTTCTGCATGTTAAAAAGTATAGCCAGGCTTGGGTCCAGGCTTTTATCCAAGCTTGTGTTAAATTAAAAAGAAATGAGACTTTCCATGGAAATGAGCTTATTTCCAGAGAGGTCCTGTTTGTCCTCCTTTTCTTCTGGCAAGATTTTTCAGGCTGAGCTCTTTTTTCCACATAATGAGCGGTAACCAGAACAAAATATCTTTTACATTTGGTTTTTCTAGATGTCTCTGCAATTTCAAATCTCATTACAAAACATGTTCCTGAGGCGAGACTGGTGGAGGATATAGGCCATGAATTAACCTATGTCTTGCCATACAAAGCTGCTAAAGAGGGAGCTTTTGTGGAGCTGTTCCATGAAATTGATGACCGTCTTTCCGATCTTGGCATTTCCAGCTACGGCATCTCTGAAACTACTCTGGAGGAGGTTAGTGAGCTGTTGATTCCCGTAAGCAAAATGAAACATGGCAGAATTAAGAATGAGATGAAGCCTTATTGCTTCCTGTAAAAATTGACAGAACAGGCAGCTTTGCCTTCCTCTCCAAAATTAATTGTCTTCTGCCCTGTGTAAGTTTGTGCTCATAGAGGTGTGCATTAAAAGCTGAAATGTGGTACGGACGAGCACAGACAGGTTCTATGTACTCAGCTGCACTTTGCTGAGATGTCATGTGTAGGTTGGCCCCTGGTTTGGCTTCTAATGTCTGTTATTTTTAGGGATGCTTTGTGTTGCATTTAACTGAAAACATACATTTCAGTACTGGATACATACATTACATAAACAATTTAGACATATGCCCTTGTCAGGGATGTTTTTATGGTTTCAGGGTTTGTTCCATGTGACTGTGTTCCAGCTGCCAAGTCTCCCTTTTTTATCACAGAAGTGTCATGCACATTATCTCTATGTGGAATGTCTTTATTTGTTTATTTTTAATGACACGGGAAACTGAAACAGTGGTGTTGTCACTTAGTGAGGTTGCCCTCTAGGTCCTTCACAGCCGTGAAGACCTTGGTTGCTATCTGCAGTTTGAAAATGGGTTATTTCTGGTTTAGGAGAGTCCATGGGCCAAGCTCCATGAAGGTGCCTATTCAAGCAAGAGTGTGACCACTGTTAGACATGGGAAAATACGAGATTTACCAAGTTTAGTTACTAGGTCTATTTCTGACACACGGGAAAGAGCTCACGTTTGGGATGGCCTGAGAACTGATATTGGAAAGGGGGAACAGCTGGTAGTAGTCTGGCTCTCAGAATCTGGAGAGAAGCCACAAAGTCCATATCTCCATCACGCAGAGGATAAACTCAGTATCCTCTGTTCTCTCATTGCACCTACCAGTCTCCTGTTCTCATGTGGCATCTTCTGAAGCAGTACCCACAATATCTCTTCTCTTTTGATTTTCACTGACACTTACCATTCCTTTTCAGATCTTCCTGAAAGTGGCTGATGATAGTGGTGTGGATGCAGAAACCTCAGGTGGGTATAGTTGTCCCCTACAGAAGTTCACACATGCCAAGGTGTGACAGACCCTGATTAAGAATGAACTGAAGCTCTTCTGTTCTAGTATTTTTAATGACCTGAAATAGCTGGGTTTAGTGTATTGAATGCATGCTTTTATGTGCTGTAAAGGTCAATTGACTCAGTGGTAGCATGTTTATTTTGTAATAGTGAAGAGTTTCTAGTGTTTGAGTATATTGCAAATTACTTGACTGACACTGTTGTCTGCCGTGAAGAACTCCTGACACATCAGACCACAGTAGGGTCCAAATGACTTTCTGAGAGCAGATCACTGCACTGAGTGCTCATAACAGCAAATTGCACTTGTAGTCACATGACTACATATGACTCATGTGGCAAATTAGAGTTTTCTTACAATGAGAGCAGCCTGCTTTTCCTCTGGAGGAAAAAAAAAAAAGGTGTCAAGTGCACTAGAAGAATTTCTGGGACTTCACTCTAAGAAGTTTCTGGGACTTCACACAAAGTATGTTGCATAAAACATGACCTATTGCAGAATGACGGTCTTGGTTTTGCTTTTAGCTGCACTGAAGTCACTCCAGATCAGCTCTTCAGTTTGGAAATGGAAGACATGTAAAATAAAAATGATACTGCTTTGGTTTTTCTGGGGCTAACTGGAGATTACCTGAAGCAGTTCAGCTAACCATAACTGCATTATTTTCAGATGGTACGTTGCCAGCCAGAAGGAACAGGCGTGTGTTTGGAGACAGACAGAGCTGCCTTCGTCCATTTACAGAAGATGATGCATTTGATCCTAATGACTCAGACATAGATCCAGGTATTGCTAGGGTTCAAGCTTGTTTTCTTCTTGTGGATGCTCTTTCACACTATAAGTACTGCAGAGCTGAAGACTGAGACTGCCAAAGAAGTGGTGATGTATTTGCCTTTAGGAATAGTGGACAGTGCAGGAGGCACAGCCTGCTCAATCCTCCCATTCAAAGCTCAGAGATGAGGGAGAAAATACATTAATGTAAATTTCTGTTTTATCGCTGCTCACAGTGCTCTTTTTTTTTTTTTTTTTTTTTTTGGTGGGTGGGAGTGACTACTCCAGCCATCACCTTGTGTTTTCAGCAGAGAGCATCTCTGAACTTTTAAATGAGGGTCATTTCTTTTTGCTAGCAGAATCCAGAGAGACAGACCTTCTCAGTGGCATGGATGGGAAAGGCTCCTACCAGATGAAGGGCTGGAAGCTCACCCAGCAGCAGTTCATGGCTCTGTTGTGGAAGAGGATGCTCATTGCCAAGAGAAGCCGGAAGGGCTTCTTTGCCCAGGTGAGAGCATCTAACATGACCAGAGTCCTTCAGCAGGGACAGCTCTGGACCATGTATTGTAGTCTGAGTTGATGGTGGGCTAAAAACCTCAAAGGAATGCAGATAACCAAAATTAGCCTTCATTGCACATGTGGGCAGAAGGAGGCCTGTGCAAGTGAAAGGAGTTGTGTGATAAACTATGTGGTTACAGTATTCTTGCACTGCAGAATGTAATTTTGCCCTTGAGAGCAGCATTTGCAGGCTAAATCCTCTGCATCTGAAGTAAATTCCCTGATTTAATGCCAAGATAGATCTTGCATTGGTGCCTAGCACTACTTTGGTGTAAGCAGCAAAGGTATTCCTGGGAAACTTTGAAAAAGTTTTGATCCAGTAAATGATTCATATGTAACTCCTGATGCCTCTGGAAACATATGCTTAAAAAGGGACTTATTTTTTCCTTGCAATTTCAGATTGTGCTGCCAGCTGTCTTTGTGTGTATTGCTCTCATGTTCAGCCTGATTGTTCCTCCTTTTGGGAAGTATCCCAGCCTGGAATTACAACCCTGGATGTATGATGAGCAGTACACTTTTATTAGGTATGTTTGGTGTGGCCTATAAATTCTCCTCTTTGCAAACTTAAGTTACTGAGTTCCATAACAGGTTGTTTTAGGCTTTTGTGCTTATCTCAGAAGCACATTTTAAAAGAGAGTCCTGGTGTTTTCTTCTTTGAAGAAAAGAGCTTTAAATGCCAGCTCTAAGTACAAGCAAGGTCATATCCATCTCTGAATGGTGCTATGATTCTCCTAATACTGTGTACAAAGACTAGGAATGTGTGTGTGCTCTTAGGCTAAGCATTCTTCAAGGGCAAATCCCCACCCATATCCTTTCACTGTGCTCTTGGCCTTGCTTGGTTGCTACTTTTGCTGTGTGCTTGTTATCACACTGGCTGATAGTGTTTTTCTGCTGTTCCCATAGCAACGATGCTCCAGAAGATGCAGGCACTCACAAGCTTTTAGACACCCTTCTTGATAAGCCGGGGTTTGGGACACGCTGTATGCAGGGACATTCCATCCCGTAAGTAGAACTCTGGTCTGGGAACAGGAAGCACATCCTGGTAGCTCTAGCTGACTTTAGGAAATTATAGTAATGCATGGCCAGAGCAGGATTTAAGCTGAGAGAGATGTAATTACATTCAGTTTTTCTGCTCAGAACCTTCTTAAAAGTTCCCAGCCCTCAGACTGGTGACGAAGTGAGGTTTGAGTGCAAGTCCTTGCTGACAGAGATGGAAAGGAGAGAGCAAATGACTCAAATTAGTTTGGTCCTGAACATGGTAAAGGACCTATTTATGTTGCTGTATGTTGTTGACTGTAGCTACTCCATAATCCTTTGTTTCCAGCTGCATTAGAAACCTAAGTTAGCAGCCCACAAACCAGCAGAAGGAGTGGAGAGCTGGACAGCATTTGTTTTGTTTCCTAACTCTGCCACCTGACTTGGTGCATGGCTTGGGGCAAATCACTGAAGATCTAGTCTGTGAATGTCAAAGGGTTATACACTCCAAGAGTCCAAGATGGTGTGTCCAGAAGACCTGCAGCTCATGTTCACAGGATGATGGGAAGAGAGGCAAGGTGTCTGATACGTTGGCCAGTGGTGGAAAGTAAGCTGCATCCTTCATAACAGGCATGAAAGCTGAGCTATTCCACCAATGAGCCATAGGGAAAAAGCTGCCTACTGCTGCCTTGGGGAAGAGCACTGTTTTGGTGCCCAAACGCAGAAATATTATTCAAGGAATCATCCAAGAAGATTGTCTATTGTGATCTTAAAATCACAGGATATCTCAAGTTGGAAGAGAGCCATGAGAATCATTGAGTCCAACTATCTGCTCCTCACAGGACTACTTCGAACTAAACCACATGACTAAGAGCATTCTCTAGATGCTCGCTGAACTCTGGACATTGTGCCTGCTGGGACTGGCTGAAACAAAGCATTTAATTATAATGCAAAGAGGATGGTGCTACTCAGTGTTGGCCAGCCTCAGTTTCTTTGGCAGTGGGATCTGTTAAAAGCTGCAGAGTCTGATCTGTTGCTCTGAGCTGCTTGTTTCAGTGAGGTCAGGCTCCTTTGAGAAACACACTGCCTCTTCTAGGGACTGTGGAGTTTGTTCTTTAAATGTCTTATAAGCAAAGGCCATCATATTTGTCTTAAAAACTGCTTTTGTCTTGCCTCTTTCCAAACACAGAGACACTCCTTGCAGTGTGGGGCAGAAGGAATGGACCACTGCGTCAGTCCCAGAGTCAGTTCTGGACATCTTCCTGAAAGGCAACTGGAGCATGGAGAATCCTTCCCCATCTTGTGAGTGCAGCAGTGAGAAGATCAAGAAGATGCTGCCTGTGTGCCCCCCTGGTGCAGGCGGGCTGCCACCCCCACAGGTAGGAGAGAGCTTAGTGGTACTGCAGTGAGGAATGCTCATGAGGAGCAGAGTGGCTAGGTGTGATTCTTGCATGCAGCATTGCACAAGAATTATTTCACTCAGCATTTGTGTTTTCTGATGAGCATTTATCTGTTTTCACTGGTGACACCAGCGTGAGCAAGACACAGCTGACATCCTCCAGAATCTGACAGGCCGCAATATATCAGACTACCTAGTGAAGACCTACGCGCAGATCATTGGGAAAAGGTAGCTGTTAAACACTTTCCCTTCCCTCCCCACCAAACACTGCTTGCTCTATGGGGGATGCACAGATCAGGTAAACAAGCGCAAGCAGCCCAAACAGTTCAGTAGTGAGCCAAATCCACTCAGGTTCTCAGATAGCCCTGATCCTCAGCTCAAGTGATGTTTCTGCTTTGTTAGTGATGCTGTGGGCTGACCCACAGGCAGGTTATGGGGGAAGCCTGGGCACCAACCCTAGGGATTACACTAAAGAGGAATGGTGGGAGCTACGTCAGATGTGAGAGGCTATTGCGCTCTTTTCCCTGGCCATGTGCCTGCAGCTTTGTTAGGTCTGTCTCGCCTCTGGTTCCATGTATTATACATTAACTCTTTCTTCTCTCTGCAGCTTAAAGAATAAAATCTGGGTGAATGAGTTCAGGTGAGTTACTGCCTTTTCTTTACCTTTTATGTGTCCACTAAACCCTGAGCATAGTATTTAGCAGGACACATCCACCCTGCTTTGCAGTTTGTGTTCTAGGACTCTTAACTGCCAGATGTTGGAGGAGGATGTTTAAGGATAAATTGGGACAACCCCAGAACACTGGACAGCATGTCTGCCTTATGCAGAGAGCAGTCTTGAAAAGATTTGCATGACCAGCGTGCTGCTACTCTGTCCTGGGAGGTGCTATTCTTCCAAGCAAGGGCAGCAAGGAGATGTCCTGCTTTGTCTGCAGCAGAGAATAGCTGCCTTTATTAAATGGACAGCATGCTGAGCAATCATGATATGAGTATTTAACCCCAGAAACAAAGAGTAGAAGATTTCATGGCTAAGCAACCATGTAGGAATATAAAAGCTACCCCTTCATGTAAGAGTGGAGACACTAGCCTTGGGTGTACTGCAGGAAGAGGAGACACATGAAGAGGGATGTGGAGTGGCGTTTTCTGGAGGTCAGTGAATAGTCACGTCTTAGCATCACTTTCTATCTGAACTTTCAGGTATGGTGGCTTTTCCTTGGGGGCCAGCAGTTCCCTCGTGCTTCCTCCAAGCCATGAAGTCACTGATGCCATTAAACAGGTGAAGAAAATTTTGGAGCTGGCACAGGTGAGCAGCTTTCCCGCATAAAACTCAATATGAGTGCATCCTGGGCTCATTACTTGCGAGATGACTTGGAAGCCATAAAATGAGAAGCATGTGTATGTTAGCTGTGTCCCCTGACTTCTCCCCACTACCTCTGAGCTGGGATCTCCCAGGCTGTTGTCTGGGAGTAGCAGAAGGCTTGAAGACATGCTCAGCTGAAGCTTACCCAGCCCTGTTGCTGATGTGGATTCTGCCCAACACCAGTTGCAAGCTGGTAGGGATTGCAGGCATCTGAGTGTTTTGTGGCAGGACAGGGTGGCCTGTCTTGGGGAATTAACAAGTGGTTGCTGCCATTTTCAAAACCTCAATTGAACCTTCCTGTGCTTGAGTCTGCCTTAGCTCAGAAGAGAATTCAGGCCACTGTTTTCCTCTGAGACTGCCAGCCTGTGGGCTGCGATGTCTTTGAAGGTTGCATGCAGCTTTGGTTAATACATTTTACTGGGAAAAAATCAGGCATAAGACTGACCTTTCTTACTGGTGAGACTACAGAAAGGAAAGGGTGAAGGGAAGCTGCAGTTACTCAGCCTTCTTACCACCTCCAGTTTGGTGGGTAGGGGCTGTTGAATTGGCAGAAAGCTGTCAGAGCTGTGAAAAACATTGCGTAGCCTCTGTTAGACCCTAGGGCATGAATAAAGATACTCTTAGAGAGGAAGTAACTGTCTCTTTGCTGTTTGCAGGGGAGTTCTGGGGATCGATTTCTCAACAGCTTATCAAGTTTCATGAAAGGCCTGGATACAAAGAACAACGTGAAGGTAAATTAACCAATCCTCATTTCTGTTCCTGCTATTTGAAGCTCTGGTGACCTGGAGTCACAGCAGTTTGTCTTGGAAAACTGTGTAGACCAGAGTTCTCTGTATTCGCTAGTGCAGTAAATGTAGCTTGTAGTTTTATGTGGGTTTCCTCAAAATCTGTTTCTCCTGTGGCGTCTAGGCCTAAGTGCCAAAAGGAGTTCAGTGCTGGATCACTGATAGTTTCCAGCAACCTCTTGCGCTTATTGATTAAACTGTGTGTTCTGCCCATCAGCAAGCTAGCTGGAAGGATGTGGAAAGAAATATGCCCTCAAGAGAGGAAGGGATGTTCTGCAGGTCTTAGGAAGCTTTTGGATAGCTGATGTACCTGATGCCTTTCTGATGATGATGATGATGTGGTGTCTTGTAGGTGTGGTTTAACAACAAGGGCTGGCATGCCATTGCATCCTTCCTGAACGTAATCAACAATGCCATCCTTCGGGCCAACCTCCAGCAGGGTGAAAACCCCAGTGCTTATGGGATCACTGCCTTCAATCACCCACTCAACCTCACCAAGCAGCAGCTCTCTGAAGTGGCCCTGTAAGTTGTGACATGAATATAGATGGGTTTGGGCTCATTGCTGGTGACTGAAAACAGGCAACATGGGAGGTTTTGGCCTCACTGGTGGACAGTCAGTGGCCTCTGCCATTCATGCTCTAACATGCAGGTCTTATTTTCTCTGGTCTGGGCAGGTGGCAACCTGTGCTGCTGAGAACTTGGTATTGAACAGCACTGCTGTGCAAACTTTCTCTGTCTTCGAGTCCCTGGAAGCTGCAGTTTCTAAGAACTAGTCCTTGTTAGGAATCAGACCTTCTGCAACTCTAGGAAATTCTTCTCAGCCACCTTCAGAAAGGTGTCTCACCATGAATATGGTCATTCTTTTGTCCCCACCATTTGACTAGGAACTACTAATAGGTCCTGTTCAGTTTTGCCCACTGTCTCAAGCTGGGGGACACACAATAATGCATAGGGTTTCCTTCATTGCACAGGGTTTACTACACTGAGGCATTGACTAGTCCACTCGCACTATGATCAGAGTCAGGACTCATAATCTGTGTGCATATACATCCTTCAATCCATAAAACAGTGGTAGATGATGGGCAGATAATTGTGAACTTTGAAGCACCACCAAAAAAAGACAAACCCTAACAACCCCAGGAAATGGATTATGTGGGAAACAAAGTGGTGGTGATAAGGAAGGCAGAAAGCCATCTACTGTGCTGAAGTTATTAACCAGTCTCCAGGTTGTGATGCTGTGTTTGAGATGCCAACAGACTGTGTATATTCCCTTTGGCATATGGCTGGAAAAGAACTCTGCAGTTAAGAGAGTCTTGCATGGTAATCCTTTATTCAGGATTCTGAGTATATGGACAGAATAATGACAACAGAAGAAGAAATAGTTTCTGCCCTGCCCTGCATGAGCTGCCTCATTTCATCTCAAAGGAGCCAGTACCAGCATACAAACAATTTGCTTTCTTCCTTTTTTTGTCCAGGATGACCACCTCTGTGGATGTCCTCGTCTCCATCTGTGTGATCTTCGCCATGTCCTTTGTTCCTGCCAGCTTTGTGGTTTTCCTTATTCAGGAACGTGTCAGCAAGGCTAAGCACTTGCAGTTCATCAGTGGTGTGAAGCCTGTGATCTACTGGCTGGCCAACTTTGTGTGGGATATGGTAAGGACTTAGGTTGGGCTAAGCTATCCTCCGTTCTGTTTTTCCAGGGTATCTTGAAGTGCAAAGTGCAGTTTGGGCCAGTAGGCACCACATTATTTCAGTGAATAACAACTGTGACCATGACTTTTGTGTTTACTCTCATGGGGCAGGGGTTCATCTCAATGGGTCAAGGAATACAAGAGCGCATGGAAGGACAACCATAAGTTCAATCATTGGCATTTATTATGCCATTCTAAAATATTTGCCCAAAAATGTTTGTGTAGCTCCTTGTTCTGCTCTGTCCAAAGCAGGTTTTTTCAACCTGTGGTGTCTGAAACCTCTGAGAGTCTACTTACTACTTCTAGAGGGACCAAGAAATGTAAATTCATGTGTACTATATTATGGTTCACACATAGGACACTTTTAAGAGTCTCCCATTGAAAACAGCTTTGGGAACACTGAAGAGTTTTGAGAACTATTGGATTAGAGCAGAAAATCATCTGTCCTTTTTTTATGTCATCTGGAAAGAAATCTAAAGTCATGTTTTTCACCTTCCAGTGCAACTACATTGTTCCAGCCACACTAGTTGTCATCATCTTCATCTGCTTCCAACAGAAGTCCTATGTATCCTCCTCCAACTTGCCTGTGCTGGCTCTCCTTCTCTTTCTCTATGGGTAAGGGGTTGCTCATCAGAGGATGACTGGGGAGGCTCTTGGACTTGGAAGCTTCTTACCTCATGTTGCTGCCTTTTCTCTTGCCAGGTGGTCCATCACCCCTCTCATGTATCCAGCCTCCTTTGTGTTCAAAATCCCCAGCACAGCATATGTTGTGCTGACCAGTGTGAATCTTTTCATTGGCATCAATGGGAGTGTGGCCACCTTTGTCCTGGAGCTCTTCACCAACAATGTATGTTTTTCCAGAGGTTCCTCACTGTTCTGTGCCGATGCAATCTAGTTCCATGTTGGTTCCATGTTGCCTTTGGTAGCCAGATCCCCACAAAAGCTAGGCCCTGGCCTGTACCCATTAGCTTCAGCAGCAGTTTAAACACAGGTTCTGGTGGAAATGGGTTAAAGCCCCCTTTAGAAAAGCTCACAGAACAGTTAAGGTGGGGAAGGAGCTCCTGAGATTGTCTAGTCCAGTCTCTGAGCAGGATCAGCTACAGCACTGTATTGGGTTTGCATGGCCTGGCTTTCCATAGTGAGGGGGCCAAGGTCAAACTGCTACAAGCAGGTTGCTCAGGGCCATCAGATTTTAACATTTCCAGAGAGAGACTCCACCGTCTCTCTGGACAACCTTTTCTGCTTTTCAGTCATTCTTAGGGTAAAAAAAGAAGTAGAATTTTCTTATGTTCAAGTGGAATTTCTGGTATGTTCTTAATGAACGGCATTTTCCATCTGCTAAGGCCATTTAATCACCCAGCCATTTAGTTGCCCTGAATTTTGCTTTTTATTGTAGATAGCTCTCTAGCTGTGTTGGGAGCTTACACACTTCAGTTTTACAACATCAGATGCCTCCTGTCGAAGGTGCAAGTTCCTCTCGTGCTTGCATACAACACAAGATGCCTTAGTAAACACTGTTTGAAGTGCAAGCTCTGGTGTGAAGTGTTCCTTGTGGGAGGAGGCTCAGGAGACACCATGGGAGCTACTTGTTGATTGTACCTCTTCCTGTGGGCATAAGGATGCAGTCCTTGATGATGGTTCCTTTCGTTAAAAAGCCTGTTCCAGCTCAGTAAAAATGAGTACATGCTCAAAGATGAGTACCTGGCAGAACAGGAACTCAGGCTGCTATCAGTTCAATCCATGGGCTAAGCCAGCTGGAAGACAACAAAGGAAAAGTATTAGAGCTTCCAATATGGGATAGGGAGGAGCTCCCTGCAGCCACTGACATAACCAGTCTGTGCAAGCTCAACTTCCCTGTGTCCTCAACCACTAGCCTTTTTGCATGTTTGCAGACACTGCCCTTTAAACCGTGAGTGTTTGGAAAAACCTTTTGTTGCAGTTTGCTCATGTATTGTGAGCAACACAACAGCACTGACTGTCCAGATGAGCCATGGCCCTGACTCTTGGAAGAACATTTCTAATCCTTGAATTTTTATGGGGTTTCAGTGTTGGGGAAGGGAAGGAGGGGTCATTGACAACATGGCTCGCTCTTGGGAGATGGTGGCTACCTTCTGCTCAGCTGGCTCACTGGCACTTGATTTTTTTCTTTACAGAAGCTGAAAGACATCAATGACATCCTAAAGTCTGTCTTCCTCATCTTCCCCCACTTCTGCCTGGGGCGGGGACTCATTGACATGGTGAAAAACCAGGCTATGGCTGATGCTCTGGAGAGATTTGGTAAGTGAAATTGTATATCACAGAGACAATGGCCTGAAAGGAACAGAGAAATCTAGACTCTGCTCCAGATTAGTTCCTCTAATTTTTCAGGAACTGAAAGTGCACAGTTTGCAGCACAGACCTGATCAAACATGGCAAGTCATCCTAGCCTTCCACTCTAAGTTTTTAAGAGAAACTGGTAGATAGATCCAAAGAGTTTTGAGTTAAGAGCATTAAATAAAAATGCATAAAGACAATTGTATGGAGATCATTAGGCCTAGTGTAGAGTGGCTGAGGTTCTGGAAAGCTGGATTTTATTTTTTTTCCTGACATGCCTATGCCAGGCCTGAGTCATAGTCTTTCTGTGCTTCACTAACCTTTTGAAAAGGTTAGTCTTTGGCAGACTGCATTCTCTGGGCCTGAGTCCCAGCTTTGCTGCAGTAAGAAATGTGCACGCAGCCACAGCCAGCCCCTTATGTTCAAACACTTCCGTCTTGCAGCTGGCTTTCACCAGTTTTCCCAGTGCCCAGCTTGGTGAGCTCTGCTAGAAGAAATGCTAGCCTGCTCCACTTGCTCTGGAAAAGTGATTGTGCTTTTAATCTCATTTTGACAGGAGAGAATCGTTTTGTGTCCCCTCTGTCATGGGACCTTGTGGGAAGGAACCTCTTTGCCATGGCAGTGGAGGGTGTTGTGTTTTTTCTCATCACAGTGCTCATCCAATACAGGTTCTTCATCAAACCCAGGTAGGTTGTCCTCTCTACTGCACCAATACAGGCAGGTGAAGTTTCATTGGTGTCGCCTATGAAATGGGGTGAATATTACCTATGAAGGCCCTGTAGGCCCTGTCATCTGCTAAGGCTTTATCGTGTTGCTTTCTTCAGGCCTGTCTATGCCAAGCTGCCTCCTGTGAATGATGAAGATGAGGATGTAACCAGAGAGAGGCAGAGGATAATTAGTGGAGGAGGACAGAGTGACATTTTGGAAATCAAGGAGCTAACCAAGGTGACAGAACTTCTGAATTTGTACTCGTTGACATAAAACTATGCAGTTCACTGTGCCTTATCAGAGGAATTTAGTGGGGTCAAAACTGGATTGAGTTGGGAAGACTGAATATGTACAGCTCTAATTAGAATTCTTTGACGTTATCCTTCTCATTCTTTTCTCTTCTGGTTTCAGATTTATCGAATGAAGAGAAAGCCAGCAGTTGATAGGATCTGTGTTGGAATCCCCCCTGGAGAGGTAAGCTTATTTGTTAAATGCATTGTTTTGCTATTACTGCAGTATTTAGGAGCCACAAGACAGCACAGGGTAGAGTAAGATCAAAACCAGATGAATGTTCAAATTACACCAAAGGAAGGTAGAAGCTGAAGCAGTTTCTGGTTCTGTGTGTCTCTGCCTTTGAAGAAGATACTTAACTCTCAGTGTCTGGGACCAGAGGCCAAACTCCAGTATGCAAGATTTGGCACGGATAAACTGTGGTGGCAGTGTATCAATGTGACACCACAGTTTGTTCATCTTCCCAGCCTAAAGGTTTATACTTAAAGTAAAAGCCCAGAGGTTTTTTTTTTCTGAAAATGGACTTAGTCCCTCTAGCTGTCCTAAGGATCAAGTTTGCTTCTTCCCATCTTGTCAGTGCTGAAAATGATGCAGCTAGATCCTGTTCTCAAATACACTGTGCTCATTTATATCCCCAGTGCTTTGGACTCCTGGGAGTAAATGGTGCTGGCAAGTCATCCACTTTTAAGATGCTAACTGGTGATACAGATGTGACAGGAGGAGAAGCTTTTCTCAAAGGAAACAGGTGAAAGACCATGCATCTTTTCTCTGCCTTCTCCTCCAGTTTTAACAGCTTTTTTTCTTAAACTCTATTCCACTTTTCCTGTTTACAGCTCCGGGCATCTGTTTCAGCCCATGTTTGAGTCTGGTAAAGTACATCAGTGGCTTAGGAAAGTTGATTTAGTCTGGTAGTCATTCCTGAGTAACTGTCATTTTTTTAAAAATTTAGGGAAAAAGGGAGAGAGATAAGAAGTAACTTGACCAAGATGGACTTCTAGAATCCTGTATTTTTGTTAGTTCAGTGATGCCAGGAACACTGTTTCACACTGTTTTAACGTCTAAAATAGCAGCATATGCTCATGAAATCCTAACAAAGGGTTTTTTCTTTTATAGCATCTTGTCAAACATCCAAGAAGTCCATCAGAATATGGGCTACTGCCCACAGTTTGATGCTGTTAATGAGCTGCTGACAGGGCGAGAGCACTTGGAGTTCTTTGCACTCCTGAGAGGTGTTCCAGAGAAAGAAGTCTGCAAGGTAAATGAAACACCGTAGGACCCATCCTGGTGACGGACTTGCAAGTTCTTCTTTGCGTGCACCCTCCCTGCACCTCACGTAATGCCATGGTGTGGAGCTGTTCAAGATACTATATGGTGAAATCTACCCCTATTTCCTTCCGGGCAACCCAAGAGTTGCCCTGTGTTTTCAGTGTTGCCTGGAAAAATGTACTAAATGGAAGGGCATATAATTTGTGTCCTGTGTTCTCATAGTGAATGCTCTTCTCCACTGAACAACTTTCTTCCTTTAAGAATTTAAGGGCTGTGGAGCTGCAGGTCATGCAGAACCTCACCTGCTGTCAAGTGTTAATTCTTTAAAGTTTCCAGAAGCAAACACTCTGTAGCTTAGCAGAAGCCTTCTGCTGACTTTTTACAGCATCCAGTTGATCATGGTGCCTCGTTACAGTGCTGCTATTTCAGCATTCAGACATGAGGTTACAATAACAGTCTTTAGGCGATTGATGACAGCTGCCAGTACCATGCAGCACTCTTCTCAGTTCTGTTTCCTGGAATTAACAGTTTTTGCTGTATGAGACCTGAGTGCTCTAGGTAGATGATATCTAGGGTATGTCCAACTAGCTTGAATCCTTCTATGAGGGTAGACATGATGAGTGGAAACTGCAATCTCCTTCTAGGATTGCTGCCGAGTTCTTCCATGTGATGTTCTCACCAGCTCCATATAAAAAGGGACCCAGTTCTGGGTGTGATTTGAGTAGCAGCTGAATCTCTTCCTCATAACACATTTTAGTCTGCAGGGCAACAGTGCCTGACTGTTGGCACCATTGGGGATACTACTGAACAACAAACCAGATCACATCTATCCAAAGGGCTAAGATGCACCACGGTGTGATTGCTGAGGGTCAGTAATGTCCATGTCCCTGCTGTAAGTCCACAGTAACAGGAAAGCTCGCTGAAGCTAGTGCTGCTAAGAGCACTAGACTCTTGGTTAATGTGGCTCAGCTGATGTTGAACTCATGCCCACTGGCCAATAAGCTGCAGCCCTTTGATTTTTCAGGCCTCCTGTGGGGGGACAGGGTTACATATATCCTGATCCAGAGGTGCACAGGGTGTTTCAAAACCCATATACATGCCACATTAGATCCTCAGATGAATGGCCCTTCTGAAAGCTGCTTTTGAAGCCAAAGCTTGTAAGAAAAACTGCTTTGTGCAGATTTTTGTGCTTGATTGAAGGTGGTGGTGTGTTGTCTGTCATAGGTTGGCGAGTGGGCAATTCGGAAATTGGGCCTTGTGAAATATGGAGAAAAATACGCTGGGAATTACAGTGGAGGGAACAGACGCAAGCTTTCCACAGCCATTGCCCTCATTGGAGGGCCACCTGTGGTGTTCCTGGTGAGTCTGCAACCTTTGTACATCAATATTTTTCTTGCAAAACAGAAGAACAGGTTCAAATGAAGGCTAATTAAAAATCTGGAGCATAAATTATTTTCTCATTTTAGAAAATGAATCAAACTTGCTTATTTTCAATGTTTCATAATCAGTGATGGACAGGTCATTTCAAAGATGAAGTATTTGTCAGCAGAATGTAGAAGTGTAATCTGTTTTTTGTATACATTTTGCAGGATGAGCCAACAACAGGGATGGATCCCAAAGCACGTCGCTTCTTGTGGAACTGTGCTCTGAGTGTAATCAAGGAGGGGAGATCAGTGGTGCTCACATCTCACAGGTAAGAAGCAGCCCACTTGTGTCATACCCTGGCTTTTACATCTGCCAGGGCTGGATGCTAAGCTCAGCCTTTCTGCTGTGCCCTTCAATGCTGTTTGCACTAGTAATGAAGTTATTTCTGCCTGTAGCATGGAAGAATGTGAAGCCCTGTGCACTCGAATGGCAATAATGGTCAATGGGCGATTCAGGTGTCTGGGCAGTGTCCAACATCTAAAGAACAGGTAGGTGTTTTGTTTTCGCTTACACCACAGAGTTTGCATTTTTAGGGAGATACAGCTAGGCTTAGTTCCTCATGCAGAATTTCTGTTTCTATTCTGACTATGGGAAATGCTGCTGGATTTTTATCCGCACTGTATTTCAGAAGCACTTAACTCTTGTACTGACATTTTTGTTTGCAGGTTTGGAGACGGTTACACCATAGTGGTGAGAATTGCAGGGGCAAACCCAGACTTGAAGCCTGTTGAGGAGTTCTTTGGGCATGCCTTCCCTGGAAGCGTCCTGAAGGAAAAACATCGGAATATGCTGCAGTACCAACTTCCCTCTTCACCATCCTCCCTGGCCAAAATATTCAGTATTCTCTCCCAGAACAAGAAGAGACTCCACATAGAAGACTACTCCGTTTCTCAGACCACACTTGACCAAGTAAGTTTTCAGTAGCTTGTATGCCAAAAGCTGCTTTTGCAGAGGTAGGAGTAAATCCACCAGTTTAACTGACCTATCTTATAAGGGCATTTAAACAAAGTAGATTACCGAATCCCAGAACTATTTCAAGATGCCCAGTACTTAAAATGCCACGAATTAATGAAATAATATGGTGATGTGTGACACGGCCTTTTTTCTTGTAGGTTTTTGTAAATTTTGCTAAGGACCAAAGTGACGACGACCATACTAAGGACCTGTCATTGCACAAAAACCAAACTGTGGTAGACATTGCAATCCTTAACTCCTTCCTGCAAGATGAGAAGGTAAAAGAAAGTTGTGTGTGAGCCAATTTCTTCAAAGAAATTATGAGCAGAATGCAAACTTCCTTTTCCTGGGATAGGATACTCCCAAAGAAGCTAGAGGAAAAGCAACTGGACACTCTACTGATAACCATTCAATGCAATGCAATTCAATGCAATGAAAACAATTCCTTTACAGGGGCAGTGCCTCATGGAGTCGTCTTGTACTGTTCTCCAGTGAAAGACTTGAACTTAGCTCATTACAGTATAAGTCTGAAGCTGTGGTAGAGCACCCACGAGATGCTGTGGGCTTTCAACCATACTGTATCTTGTTCTGTACAGTATGTTTTTATTAGGGTTGCTAAAATAATTCAGTGAGGAATCATGGCCAGTGGTTACAGATATTTTAGACATGCATGTTTTAGTTTTTAGAACATTCATGTTAGGAGTGGGAATGTGCTGGTGCTATATCCATTGCTGGCAATGAATGCACCAAAACAGTCAGTGGCAAGAAAAGTCACCACCAGTGTTGTAGCTCTAGGTTGTGAAAACTTGCCTGACCTGGCTTTCTGTAGACTGATGTAGGTCAGTGGTGACAAATCTGAGGCCACAAAACAGTACTGTGCAGGTGGGATGGCAAGAGACAGGCCATCATAACCATACATCTTCATCAGCAAGTGGTGATATGCAGAACTGTGAACCCTCCAAATGCATGATTGTCCCACCAGCATCACAATCAACAACACACTCTGACTAGGTGTTTGTGCAGTTAAGTACTTTCCTGCTCCTTTGAGGTACTGTTGCAGCTGCATGAACATCTAGTAGGAAGAAGTGGGTGAGAAGCAGACATAGGGTTTGGACCACAGCAGCAAACTCAGTAGATGTACAAGCTGCTAATGCCAAGAGCAAATTCTAAATCATGAGCTGACACTCAGATTTGTAACATCTGCTCTTTAACCCCTGCTTTGCACCAGAAAGGTACCCATCATCTGGAATTATTGCTTAGCACAAGCATGTTGCTCTATCTGGCTTTGCCAGATAAAACTAGAAACGAGATGTAGATTTTTTTTTTTTTTAAACAGTATTATTTATGACTTTAAATAGGTAGGTAGCATAATTAGGGATTGAAAATGCTTTCAGTTGATCTTTGTAGCCATGGTATTTCTTTACATTATGCCTGTAATGCTATGCTCTCTTTCTATCCATGTGGTGGATAGCTGCCTTCATGATCTGACCATGTTCCAGATTCTAACAATCAGCTGCTATCTGCAAACAACTGCAAGTTGTTCACCTAAAATTTTGTTGTTTGGAAACTGGTATAACATCCATGTGTAAGTTTCTGCTTCTATTGTGCAGTGTAGTTTCAGTCATTAGGTGATCCCTAACTGGAGAATACACCCTTATTATACATGTGACAAACAACTGTTTCAGTAAAAATCCCCCTGAAAAACAAGAGAGTTCAAAATAATAGTTCATCAGTCAATTTTTCAAGTTTTACAAAGCCAGACTAATATTAGAGGGGAAATTATACAGTAAGAACCACCACTTCTTGTTCACATTGTACATTGGTCATGGGAGTGTATGCTTTTAGGGCCCCTCTGTGTTGCTTTTACATTTGAAAATTGGTTCAGTAATGTGGTTTGAACACAAGTGCAGTTCCTGAGCTGTTCCTGTATGTCATGCCTCTGCCTTAAATACCCACACAGGTTCTGCACTAGTTTTGATGCTACTCCATGAATCAATCATGGACCATTTTCTTCTGTGAATGAACATAGCAGCCCAGCAAACACTGAAAAGGCTAGCATGAGCCTTGAGAAGATTGATTATGTATTTCCAAGTATACTTGGTAACACTGACCAACTCAACATTTTTAAAACACAGTTCAAACAAGTTCCTTGTCCCTCTGTGTCCTGCCTTGAGGTAAAGTAAGAGCTTACTACAGGCTCTGCTGAAGTGCCTTTTTCATACTTTTTTTTTTTTAATCTGTATAATTCATTGCTAAGGGGATTGAGAAAAGGAGTGTAAAGGGGATTGGTATACCTCACTTAAAACAGGCTTTGTTATTACCTTTATGGCATCGTCACTCTATGGGGATGAGTTACAGGGTGATGAATACACCAGATTTCCAGGTGCAGAAACAGCAGAGCTACAGCCATGACTACTCCAGAACAGGCTGCAAGTATGTTGCGGCATCATTGAAACAAGTAGTATGTACTGGAGGCTTGCCACTGCTAAAAGTCACTATTACAAATCAGCATTAAATCACTGAAGTGAAGGGCTAGCGTTTTGCACTGCACCAAACTAGTGCGTGTAGAGCTAGAACAAGTTCTAGGAGGATTCAGATTTGGTCCTGAAAGGGCTGTGGTTTGCTCTTGGTAACTGCTCATTTAAATTATTCACGTATCAGGAAACAACAGTTACATGGTAATATGCTTTCCTTAGCCCACAAAAAGATTTTTGATTTCTATTGCCCTATGACTGTCATGCTTACGGGGTCTGCTATCTGTGACAAAATGTTGCAGCAAATGTGGATATTAACCAAACTACTTCACAGCTCTCATCTGCATTGTTTGTACTGAATAGACAGCATAATGCAACACTGGCATGAAGATTTGTCATGAAATACGTTCAGACAGCCACTAATTTTTAGTCATTCAAGTATGTGTTGGGGAAAAATCACTCTAGAGTCATACACATTATATGAACCACTCTTGATAATGAAACTGCACTGAGGTGTTAACTTATTTTAAACTTCAGTACTATTGACATGTTGCATCGCTCTTTGTAGTACATTTGTATTTCAGTAAAGAGTTGTATTTTCCCCATGGTTAAACAACCACTTTGTGCTTATCTTTCCCTCCTGAATTATAGTTGGTCCTTCGTTCCAAGCACTTTATGCTATCTGTAATGGGATCTATTTTTGCACTGGAATATCTGTTAACTTCGCAAAAATCTAGAGAGATTTCACAACTGAAATTTCTAAGTTAAATCCTTAAATGGACATTTTCATTAAAAGCAAAAAAAAAAGTATATATATTTGTATTTGCTAATATCTGTTATGTGAAGTATTAAAAGGCACTCTAATTGCCTTGTATTAAATAAAAAATAAAGCTGTTAATAGCACCATTGGTCTTCACAAGTGTAATTTTTGTAGGAGGAGCACTGCTAGAAGCTTTTGTTTTGCCGGGTTTTATTTTGTTGTGAACTTTGATGCATGAGATTTCAGTAGCTCTAAAAATTAGTATGGAGTAGATATACTATTTTCAGGTAAATAAGGAGACGCAAGATATAAAGGTAAGTGCTACATTAAACTTCTAAGTTAGTAAATAAAAAGCTCTCTAGCAAGTGATTGGTTACCTGTCAAATCCAACTGCAAAGCATAACAAACTTCTCTGGATGTTTAAATCCCAACTCAAGTACCTGCCTCTGAATTTTTAGTACAGAGATGCGAGTTGCTGATTGCTCCTCCTTGCTAAAAATGCCCTATACACCTGGTTGATTTTGAACAGCAGTTTACAAATGAAAGCAGAATAACGGTGTGATTGCTCAAGGATAAACTGATACTAAAATACTGTCTGCTACTGCCTGTAGTATCACTATCAACCAAGTTCCAGTATCTAACTAGTTCCTGAACTTACATTCATCAGGAAAATTCATGCTGAGATAAGAAGCCAATTAAAATTTCACAGAATCACAGAATATGCTGAGTTGAAAGGGACTCTAATGGACGACCAGGTCACATTCCTGGCCCTGCACAACATTATCCCCAAGAGTCACACCATGTTCCTGAGAGCATTGTCCAAAGATTTCTTGAACTCTGTCAGGCTGGTGCTGTGATCACTTGCCTGGAGAGCTTGTTCCAGTGCCCAACCACCCTGTGGGGGAAGAACCTTTTTCTAATACCGAGCCTAAACCTTCCCTGACACAAGTTCAGGCCATTCCCTCAGGTTTTGTCACTGGGTGCCAGACAGAAGAGATCAGTGTTTTCCTCTCCTCTTCCCCTCAGCAGGAAGTTATAGACCATAATGAGGTCTCCCCTCAGTCTCCTCCAGGCTGAACAAACCAAGGGACCTCAGAAGCTCCTCATTTGACTTCGCCTCAGGGTGCTTCACCATCTTTGTTGACCCTCTCTAATGGCTTAACATCTTTTTTACATTGTAATGGTGCCTTAGGAATTTCGCATTTATATTTTTCATATATTTGTAATCTTGTAATTCTCTAGTGTAGAACTCTAAACTCCATATACAGTGTTAGCTACTGCTTTCTCATTTTGGTCAGACACAACAATTCCTCTCTAGGCCTGGGAATCAAGGACACCTCACTGTCTCAGGCCCTGAGAAATGTGAACAAAAGTGAGTTGTGGGGGGGTCAGCAAACTTGGGGAAAACTACTCCATTAGTTGGAGCTATAATTGGACGATTGACCCCCACCTTTCAAATTGACCAAACTTATAAAAGTATGATGTGACCCGTTGTCCATTTTTGGGTGTAGCCCCTGGGTGGGCTTCATCTGCCCAAAATGTACCGGAAGGCCCTTCAATAAATATAACCAGTTTTTATTCCCCTGAGTTTTGTCTAGCCTCTGTTTTTAGGCAGTCCCAAAAGGCATCAGTGGCACCCAAAACTGCCCCCAGCACTCGAGGTGAGGTTGCCCCAGTGCAGAGCAGAGCAGGACAATCCCCTCCCCTGCCCGGCTGGTGATGCTGTGCCCAATGCCCCCCAGGACTCAGTTGGCCCTCCTGGCTGCCAGGGCACTGCTGGCTCACGTTCAACTTGTCACCACCAGGATTCCCAGGCCCTTTCCTGCTGCTTTCCAACATCTTGTTCCCCAGCCTGTTTGTATACCCAGGGTTGCCCTACCCTAGATGCAGAATCTGGCACTTTACCTTGTTGAACTTCATGTGGTTGATGATTCCCCAGCCCTCTTAATTTCCTGGGTTTTCTGTTTTAATCTAGTGTCCAGCTGTCACCTCAGGATAAAGGACACCTCTAACATCTTGAATGTTTTTTAATCTCAATGCTGGTGTTAAGGAAAATAGTTTTAATGAAAAGAAACAACCAAACAACCCCAGTAAAACAATTCTTGCTTTCAAGTGAAAAAGTGTTTTTAACTCTCTCTCCCCATTTTTCAGCCCATGTTAGTAAAAAAAGTCCTCCTTTGAAAGAACTGTTGTAAGGCAATGTTCTGAATTCACTGGTTCATCAACTGTTTGTACCTTAAGAAGTTGATTTGTAAAATACAAGACAGGGGTCTCTGAAGTAGTGTTTGTTCCACTTTGAGAATGTGAAACATGGCTTTGTTGGAGGGAGCAGTGTATGAAGACATGGATATAGCAGCTGGACCTGTTACACTGCCTTAACTACAGCAGCCACATCCCATCCACCCACCCTGGACACAAGCGTAATGGCCTAGAGCTGGTTTTAGTGCTTTCTGTGAGATCTTAATACACTTTAAAGAAGCAGTAATCATTGTGCAGTTTGCTTAAAGGTACTTAAGTACTCAATTGCTTATTGTAGGTCCATGATTAACATATAGAAACGCCTCCCAAATGCTCTGCCATTTATAGTCAATACCTATAAATTGCAGAAGAGGGTGCTCTGTACCACTGTACACAAAACAGAAGTTTGACTTCTCAGCCCATGTGCCCCCTGCCCTACTGCTATTCACTCTAGCTTACTGGTTCTAAAGCAATGTCTCGTTGACCAAAAGACAAGATCTGCAAAATGAATACTGTACTCAGAGAATGGCATTTATTTCATAGTTTAAAAAGAGTAAGAGCTTGAGCCAAAACAACAAAAATTTAATGCTTTATGCTCATGTATTTAGCTTTTAACAGTCTTGACAAAAAGTATTTCAAAGAATGCCAGCATATGTAAAGCAGTTGAGTCTGATGACACAATTGAACAAGAAGGGCTAATCAGCTTTTGCACCCTAAACAAATATTAAAATACCCAAGGCAAAGCTTGTGTGAATAACTCATAGTTTTGTGATAGTGTTAAATGAACAAAAAAGGAAAAGGCTGAAGTGAACCATAAGAAGTTACTAAGTAAAAAGTCTCATGGCAGAGCTCATTAGGATACACTACCTAATCAGTACCATTGTTGCACTTCAGTGCAATTCCAGCAAGACTGATATTTTACATTGCTCAGAATTAATACAAAGCATCCCAGTGAGAAGTCTGATTAAAACACAATTGAGTAACATATATGTGGGAGCTTTCCTTCTTAAACTGCATGGAATAACTAAAATGTAATTATAAGAGGCATCAAAGTATGTTACAAAAATGATACCATCCTTGGATCGAATGCTGGACAAGAGCACTTAACTTAGTTTGATAAGTGATCTAGCTATACAAAAATTATGAAGAACTTAGGGATTAAAATAAAAGATTGGTTAAGCACAGTTTGTGTCATGATATGGCTCAAGTTCTTTTTTCTGGAGATGTAGGAACATCACCATAAAGTTCTGTTTAACAATTGGTATCAGAATGCTGATTTACATTGCTAGTGGATCAGCATTTTGCATCTATTTTTTGCTAAATGAACAACAGCTTAGCTCATGAGGGTATGGGGATCCATGTCACTTGCTGACAGCACTTCCATCTTGTCTCTTCTGCCATCAGTTACATCCTTTAGAAGAAGGTTACTTCAGCGGTGAGAATTGCAGAGGAATCAGAAGCACATTTTGCTGGGACTCCAAGAACCTGACACTGTCGCGCACTAAAATTAAATGCATGTTTAATTAAGACAGTATTCCAATGAAAAGTAATACTTTTCTCAGCATGCATGCAGGTCACACAAGTGAGTTCTTTGAATTCATCGTGTCTTACCAGCTGCTACAACTCTGGCGTCTTCATGGGCACTGTGTCTTCCTGCTGCCCGGTGATCTGGGCTCTCGTTCCACCATAATACATGGACTAAGAAAGTACAAATAAAGTCAGATGAACACTATTATGCTGCCTTCATCTGTCACATGCCTTGCAATTATTGGAAACAATTCTCCAGGCATGCCAGTGGTGGGATGATCTTTTACTGAGCCATTGCATGGTTTGACTTTAACGTCTGTCTGACAGTCTTTTAAGATTGTGGCAACTGGCTTAAGCCTATAACCCAATACACAAAGCTGGGTGCAAGAACTGTTTACAGGACTTTGGTGATCTACACTAACTTTTTCAGCAAGCTGGCCAATCTTGATCCAGGACGGGGGCTTGCCCCTCTGCCTCTGCCCCTTCCCATGCCAAAGTCTGTATCAGAAATTGATGAGTACCTGTATTAAGTAATCCATATTCTGTGTGGAAAACACCGATCAGCCTAGTATATCCTGTGTTGATGTGAGCATTGATTGCAGCTTGAAATGCTTCACCCCACAATGCTGGCCCACCAGGCTTCATCTGGAAAGTAACCCATTCATATACCCCTAGAAGAAAAGGCAAACACTACCAGAAGGAAGGAAATACAAATTAATACACCACATCTTGAACAGTGTGTCATGGCCACAATGTATTTGCTGTGAAACCAGTATGACGTTTCTCTGCCATCTGCAAACATCAGGAAACTGCCCCATCCTCCCAACATGCACAAGAACTCACAGCTTCCAGAGGCTCACAAGAGCACAGGCTCACTAACTGCAGTTAGTTCAAGTGTAAATGTAAGTTCCAGGGCCCTGAAGAGCAGAAGGCTTCGCACGAAGCCCAGCTTAGCAATTTTCAATGTTGCATGGAAACTTTGGGATATTCGGACTACTTTGCAGATATCACAAGTGCTCATACTTGTTTGAGGGATTTGGGTGGCTGCTTGAGCAATGCTGGATGTCTTTTCTAAGACTGGTGGTGTTTTCTGGCATTGAAGTGGTTTATGACATTACAAACCCCTTTGACTCCTGGCAGTTGGTCACAGTAAGATATGACAGCATAATCAACACAGCAGGACTAGTTTAGCACCTCTGCTGTGCCAAGTGACCTCCCTCATTTGTAGAGGAATGGCATAATTTGCCAAAAAACTCCAGTCCTCCTAAAAGTTACTTGTCTTCTTTCCATTCAGGTAGTTACTTCAGATCACAATTGCTGACACGGTAATAGAAAGCCAGACACTTGCTACTTGGCAGTGTCTGGTATCACTCTCCACCAACAGGCTGGAGATTAACTACAACAGTGTTTGAAAAGTTGTCTCTCCAGATTTTAGAGAAAACTGGACTGCTTTCAAATGCAACAGTAGCAGCATAAAATTCTGAATCCTGGGGAATTAAAGAACAAAGATTACTGGATCTATATATGTGCTGAGGGCTGAAGCAAGGTCTGTTCCCTGTCACTTCATGCAACAAAGTCTGCCAATGTTCATAAACTGGAGAACAATCAATATTATTAACATCAAATTTGCTACAGAGAGAATGAAAATACATAAGGACATGACTTCTACACCTAACCTATGACTGTTACAAAGTATGTTTTGACTTTCATGTATCTTTAGAAAAGGAGGGAATCTTTTAAACTTTATGTGAAAGAAGCAGTAACATCAAATTGATAAGAAGAAAATGTCTGTGAAAGAGAACGACTATTATCTGGGAAATGCTCTCTCACTGATGGATAGACAAACGAAGTCCAGGATGAGTGCTCTGACCACTACTACGGTATTGCCATTTTGCATGTTCATTTAGCAAGTCACAATCCTGATCATTAACAACCTTAATGATCAGGACTCTAGTCAGTTACTGATGTATGTTAGTATAAAATGGTTCTTAAAAACTCTATCCCTCATCTGTGTTATGTCACCTTTTCCACATAGGTGCACGTACATGCACTTGTTACATAAAGGGTCATAAAACTATGCAATACCTGGTTTAAACTTTAAGCCATTTTTTGCTAGTGTCGGTAACTTTAATCAGCAAAAGAGAAGATAAGCTCACCCCCCTCCTTTGGAGGCTTCCCAAGTTGACACCAGGGCACCAGATAAGCAAGCTCGTTGTGCTGCTTCTCTATCAAGGGGAGAATCGCAGAGATTAATTTTCCCTGCCAATCTTTGTCATTGGCTAGTGCATGCCGGACTGCTGTTCTGTGGGCAAAATTATCTGTAAGAAAGAAAAAAAAACCATGAAAAATGCATATGATGTCACACCAGACTCAATCAAAATGTATAATTACAAGAAGGCAAATGACACTTCTCTAATTTCACAACTGGTATTTTTAGACATCATATTAGCGCAAAGCAGATGTGGCAAGTTTCCTTTAAATTCTGCAAGACTTCCTTTAAAATCTGCTTTAGCTCTCAGATTAAAATGGATTCAAGCCAAATGAAATTTTCCAAGAAAGTTTACAAAAGAGTTAAAAGTAAGTTAAGCAATTTTACTGTTAAAAAAGATTTACACATGGCAATTGCAGGGACTACTGGATGTGGCAACAGTTACCAAGGATAAGATTTGGAGAAAGCACAGTGGATCCGGAAATGAAGTGGAAAAAAAAACCAGAAGAAGTAATATCCTATCAAGAAAAAAATTAATAAATGTGCTTTGGCTTACATAAAGTGACATTAAAAGTGTAGAACTAATGTTTGTGTTCAGTTACATAAAAAGATGCTAAATGCTCAAAAGCTAAACCTTTTCTTCTTTTTTTTTTAATGGAAAACAAATCCACTTAATTAAGAGTGTGAATTTCAACTGCTTAGGCTGCAGTGGCATCTTAAGCAATATATTTATGCAGACAGCTCCCAATATTACAAAAGAAAAATCCAGCATCTGAGAATGGGAAGAACCTTGAGAAATATCAGTATCTTGGGACTAAGAGGTAAACATAGCAATTATGTAAGCAGGGGTCTGTTGAGTCAAGGACGAAGGATGTTGTAAAGTTTGTTCATTTCTCAGATCATAGCGCGGTCTCAGACGGGGGTGGGGAGGAACCACCACAATTAGAGATGTTAAACACTGTTAGGAAACAAAAGGTATAGGTTTTCCCTTAGTTTTGCATTTTAAAGGTTTCCTATGGATTTTTCAGGGGTTTTTAATTTTTTTTTTTTAATTTTACTTAGAGATAATAGCCAAGACTAAAATGTTCTGAGGAGTGGGACAATTTATAAATGCAAGTGAACTCAAAATATTGACAGATGAATGGCCCCCTCCTGAAGGAAAAGGAAGACATGGCTGCCCACATCATGAAAAATGTGGAGGTACTCAATGTCCTTTTTTGCCCTGCTCTGCACTGCCAAATGCTCCAGCTACACCACACAAGTCACAGAAGGCAAAGGCAGGGACTGAGAGAATGAAGAACCACCTGCTGTAGGAAAAGCTCAGGTCTGAGATCATCTAAGGAACTTGAAGGTGCACAAGTCCATCGGACTTGATGAGATACATTCATAGGTCCTGAGGAAACTGGCAGACTAAGTGGCTAAGCCACAATTCATCGTATTTGAGAAGTTATGGCAGCCCATTTTTAAAAAGGGACATAAGGAAGAACTGCAGAACTACAGCTTGGTCAGTCTCACCCCTGTGCCTGGCAAGATCAAGGAGCAGATCCTTATGAAAACTATGCCAAGGCTCATAGAAGTCCATAATGTGATTGGTGGCAGCCAATACGGCTTCACTAAGGGCAAATTGTGCCTGACAAATTTGGTGGCCTTCTGTGATGGGGTTACAGCTTTGGTGGATGAGGGAAAAATGACTGACGTCAGAGGAGGTGACAAAGGTGGTCCAAGTGTTCGAGCACCTCTCCTGTGAAGACAGGCTGAAAGAGTCTGGGCTATTCAGCCTGAAGAAGAGAAGGCTCCAGGGAGACCTTACAGCAGCGTTCCAGCACCTGAAGAGAGCATGTAAGAGAGCTGGAGAGGGACTTTTTGCAAGGGCATGTAGTGATAGGACAAGAAGGAACGGCTTTAAACTGATAGAGGGTAGATTTAGAATCACAGGATTGTTTGGATTGAAAGGGACCTCTAAACATCACCTAGTTTCAACCCCCTGGCCAGGTGCAGGGTCACCTTCCAACAGGCCAGGCTGCTCAGAGCTCCATCCAGCCTGGTTTTAAATACCTCCTGGGATGGAGCAAGATTTAGATTAGATACAATGCAAAAATTCTTCACTGTGAGAATACTGAGGCACTGGAGCAGATTGCTCACAGAAGCTGTGGATGCCCGATCCCTGGAAGTGTTAGAGGCCAGGCTGGATGGGGCCCTGAGCAACATGGTTGAGAGGAACCAAACTATTCTCTGAGTCTATGATCCCATGATTCACTCCTCCAAAACAAAAGCGGCGATTCTTTCATCTAAACAGGTACTGTGAACGCACTGGACTTCAATGAGCACGCTGTCTCAACAGGCAGATAAATCTGGACTGCAGCAGGCGTTCAAGGGGAATTATACCAGTGTACCTTCCCATCTCTCTGTAACCCAAGTATCACTTCCCTTGGGCTCCACAAAAAGCACAGCCAGCACACCTAGATTTTAGCATAACAGTAGCTTTTTTTGGCTCACCCGCACCTTCCATGTCAGCACCAACTCCAACAAGATGAAAAGTTGATCATACTGCAAAAGTCCTGTCGCTAGCAAGGCTAAAGCTGCAACAAAAACACTGCATGCTTGAGAAGTCAGACCTGGTGGAGTGGCTTCCAGCCTCAGTACAGGCCCACTGCAGGAGCAGTTTCAGCATGCAAACTGCATGCTCTTTTTTTTATGGGAGTGACTGGTACTCTGAGCTAAAATACAAGAACAATTATACATGCATAATTGTATGCATGTATGCAATTATAAACACACACACACAGACTGCACACACAGACTGCGTATGTGTGCATATTTCCTTTTTTCCATTAGTTTTGAAAGTTTCAAGACATTTGTGGAACTGACCCTAAGTTAAAAATATTTACCATCAACAAAACACTCTGCCACAGTTCCTGTATTATACCTGTTTTGAGCAGAGACTGCCGTTCAAGAACATTTTTAACTTTCTCATCTCAACACCTCAAAGTTGTCCTGACAAGTTCTGAAGCGTTGCTGTCACTAATCAGTACAGGAGCAATGTTTCGGGGGCACCTCCTTACAATAAGAGCAACACATAAAAGCCAGGTAAGCATTCCCCTCACCTTCTTGCCTAGGAGACAGGGAACACACAGAGAGCAGAGCAGCGCAAAGGGATGCTGACCGTACCGTACTTCCAAATGTGAAACACCTTGTTCATCGCTCCCAGCTCCGCGTACCAGAATCCCACCAGCTCCGAGTGAGCTGTGCGAAGGTGAATGTACTTGCTGACCATTTCCACAAACTCCTTCATCTTTGCTGGCTTAATATCATATGTACGAATTTCGAAGAAAATGCCATTATTTTGTCTGGGCCCTGTAGCAAGGCGTACCTGAAAGAAAATAGTAAGAAAAATTAGTAAAAATAATTCTCAAGCCAGAAAGTTGTATTCTGTCTGATTTTTTTAAATTAATGCAATACTATAGAAGGATCTGTTACTGCAGGCTGGGAGAGGGGTACTTACTTCATGACATCCACTACAAAAACGTACCTTTTGACACTTTTCTTTGGAAGTAGATCCCATGTGCAATATCTGCTGCCACTCTTTTCGGCAATGCAACAGACTGTGATGTGTCTTTTATTTGATGCACTCAACTGTTTCATTATTAGCTCATAACAAAGCAGGATTTTCCTTTTCTCAACCCATTCCTCAGGAAGTCAACAGCAAGATGCATTTGGCTAAACACAGTATTCAAAAGCAAGGCTGCTGAGATGCCACCAAAGGGGAAGCAACACCAACATCTGCCTGTGTAGCACTTACCCAACCAACTCACACTACTGCATTGTGTTTTCTACTTACAATCTTATACCAGTATTAGCAAATTACATATTATTGGCAAACAAAAGAAAAAGAAACCAACACTTGGGAAAGTGATTCATTCCAACACAAGATTGCTTAAGTCCATATCCTAGCCCTTTACTGGCTGCTTCCCAAGGGCTGATCAAGAACAGTTTTTCTATTCATATTAGATAAAACCCTTTGGGAGTCCCAGACTAAGTGTACTTTTGCAACTGCCTCAATAACCTGGAACATGCTACTCACCTCTAAAAACATGAAAAATTAAGGCCAAAACACATCTTTGGCCTTAGCCCATATTTGCACGGAGGTAGCTGCAGGATGGATTTTGGACATGTCTTACTTCACAACAGTCTGCAGGCATGCACACCATGCAGCTCAAGCCACAGAAAAGAATTGTTTAGGTTTAGGAATTACTTTAAGATCATCCTATCCACTGTGAACCCAGATGTGCCATGTCCACCACTAAACAATATCCTCAAGTGACGTATCTACCTGTTTTTTGAACACTTCCAGGGATGGTGACTCCACTACTCCCCTGGGCAGTCTGTTTCAGTGATTTACAACCCCTTCAGTGAATAAATTTTTCGTAATATCCAATTTAAACCTCTCCTGGTTTAGACAACTTGAGGCCACTTCTTCTCATTCTGTCACTTGTTACCTGGGAGAAGAGCCTGACCTCCACAGCTGGCTGCACTTCCAGGTTGTTGAATACAGAATGTGAAAACCAAAGGCTTTGTTGCTCAATGGCCCTTTGCAGCATGACACATCTAGTATTGGCTGCCAGGAGTCTCAGCTCCTTGGGGCTGTTATCAACCCCTGCAGGATCCTGACTGAGTGGGGAGCCTGCAGTAGCAACCCAATCCACAGTGGATTTCTTTGGGAAAAGAGAGGTCCTGAAGCTTTCTGCTGCTTAGGCAGATACTGGGACACTGCAGGACCACTTCTGTTCCAGAGAAGGGCAACAAAGCTGGTGAAGGGTCTGGAGTACAAGTCTTACGAAGAGGAGTGGAGGGAACTGGGGGTGTTTAGCCTGAAGAAAAAGAGGTTCAGGGGTGACCTTATCACTCTCTACAACTGCCCGAAAGGAGGATGTAGCCAGGTGGGGGTCGGCCTCTTCCCGAAGGCCGAGGACAGTGACAGGATAACAGGTCATAGTCTCAAGTTGCAGCCGGCAAGGTTCAGATGGGACATCAGGGAGAAACTCATGACAGAAGAGGGGATGAGACATTGGAATGGGCTGCCCAGGGAGGTGGTGGAGTCGCCGTCCCTCGAGGTGTTTAAGGAAAGACCGGACGTGACACTTGGTGCCACGGTCTGGTTCACAGGGTGGTGTTGTTCCGGCATGGGTTGGACTCGCTGATCTCAGCAGTCTTTTCCAACCGAATCGATCCCGCGATCCGGGGACGGATCCCAGAGGATCCCACACGACTCCGGGCAGGGCCCGGGGCGGGCGCTCGGCGCGCTCCTGCCCGCGCGCAGGCTCGCGACAGACGGTGTCCCGACCGCGCCAGGCCTCGCCCGGCGGGTACCGGCCCCCGCCCCGCCCGGCCCGGCG